>BQKN01062160.1:74690-134338 GCA_022839385.1 Asparagus kiusianus
CATATAACATATTTATCATAAAATATTCAAATTTACGGGGTTTTACAGTATGAGAACTACTTCACAGATTCTCTCCTTTATGGTAACGAATCCGATACGGAACCATCGATCCAGGGCACGGACAGCGAAGAAGAAGCTGATTCCGAGGCCGGATTCGATTACAATGGCGGTTTTGTTTTAAATGACATTGTACCCTTTGTAATCAATCTTGACGATGAACAGTCGTCAGATGGCGGTTGTAACTGGCAACTTACCAATATTGAAATAAATCATGGTTTAGAGTACTCCTTGTCTCTTGATGATGCGATAAAAGGATTATATGATAATCCAGATTTATGTATGCCGCTCAGATCATCTTATGTAACGAAGAAAAGTCTACAGCATTCTTTCGGAACAACCCGAATTATTCCTGCCAAGATAGGAGGACAAAAAGAAGTGATTTACGGTAAAGGAGAAAATCTTCCATTGCCAGATCATTTCCTAAGAGAAGATGAAGATGATGACAAATCTGGTCTGCACTTATCTAAGTATAGTCCGGAAGCACGCATGCTCATGGAAAAACAAGGGTACGACTTCACACTCGGAGAAGGTTTATACTTCGATCGAGGTTCCCGTATCCCAGTTAAAGCGGCGTATGTACCAAAGGGGAAACCAGAGGGCTATTACCGTCACAAGAGAGGCTTAGGCTACGTTTCATCAGATGACGAATGTGGCTGGCAAATCATCGATCAAATTGCGAACAAAGCTAAGGATGGGTGCTTGCCAGATTCTTCAGCTGAGGATTCCGACACAAGTTTGGGAGAAATGTTCAAGACCTTAATGTCAAACATGACTACAGCTGATCCATCTACGTTGGAGGACGACGATCAAATGCCAACGTGGGAGGACCCATGGGTTCATCACCTAAACATGCAGTATGGTGATAGGTTCGAACAGAGAGAGCCACCCACCGAAGACGAAGTAGTCCAAGTTAATATGGGCGATGAGGCCAATCCAAAGCCCATATTTATCAGCGGTAGTCTTCCCCCAGATGAGAAGGAGGAATTAATTACCCTGATTAGAGAGTACATTGATGTCTTCGCCTGGAACTACGAAGACATGCCAGGTCTCGACCCCAATGTAGCAATGCATCGCCTCGACATCAAGCCGGATGCCAAACCTGTCAAACAACAGCAAAGACGGTTTCGTCCGCAAATTATGGAAGCCATCGAGGCAGAGGTTAAGAAGTTGATCGACTCAGGATTTATCCGGGAAGAACAACATCCAGACTTGTTAGCTAACATCGTTCCCGTTATGAAGAAGAATGGCAAAATCAGGATTTGCATAGACTTCAGGAACCTGAATGAAGCATGTCCAAAAGATGATTTTCCTCTCCCAATCACGGATGTCATCATTGACAATACATGCGGATTTGAGAGAATGTCCTTCATGGACGGCTTTTCGGGGTATAATCAAATCAAGATGCACCCAGACGACGAGAAGCATACAGCATTCAGAACGCCCCTCGGTATCTCCTGCTACACGGTGATGCCTTTCGGTCTGAAGAATGCAGGTGCCACATACCAACGAGCGATGACTAAAATTTTCCAGAAGCACCTCAGGAAAACAGTTGAATGCTACGTTGATGATTTGGTGGTAAAAAACCGCAACAAAGAAGATCACATCAAAGACTTGAGAACGATGTTTGATCTCATGAGGAGTCATCAATTGAAGATGAATCCCACTAAATCCTTCCTTGGAATGTCCAGCGGAAAATTCCTTGGATTCGTCGTCACCACTAAGGGTATACACATCGACCCAGACAAGGTAAAGGCAATAAATGAATTGCAACCCCCGAGAAACCTAAGAGAACTCAGAGGATTGCAAGGGCGTCTAGCTTACATCCGGATGTTCATCTCAAATCTTTCTGGGAAGTGCCAACCATTTTCTAAGTTAAACAAGAAGGGCGTGTCGTTTATTTGGGACGAGGCTTGCCAAAAAGCATTCGAAGATATCAAGGCATATCTGATGAATCCCCCTGTTCTTGTTGCACCAAAATCAGGTAAACCGTTCTTGATTTACATCAAGGCGATGAACCATTCGGTCAGTGCTTTGTTAGCACAAGACGATGATAATGGTCACGAACAGGCAGTCTATTATCTAAGTCGGACCTTGATAGGCGCCGAGTCTCGATACCCGATGATCGAGAAAGAATGTCTCGCATTGGTATTCGTAGTATAGAAGATGCGACATTACTTGGTTGGCCAGACGATTTACGTCATTGCTAATGTTAATCCGGTGCGGGTATTCATGACTCAACCGGGTTCGATGAATTGGCGGTTAGCGAAGTGGGCCCTTCTCTTGTCCTAGTATGATTTGCACTTCAAACAGCAGAAGTCAGTCAAAGGACAAGCAATTTGTGATCTTCTGGCGGCAAGCCCGACAACAGACGCAGTTGAAGTATATGATGACTTGCCAGACGAAACCCACGAGGTTAACACCACGACACATTAACAAGTATGGCAATTATACTTTGATGGTGCTTCGAGAGCAGTTAATAAGGCAGTAACCCCTGGATGTCCTAAAGTCACTTCCGGAGTTGGAGTTGTCTTAGTTTCCCCAGGGAAGCACGTGATGCCTCGAGCTTATTCACTGACGAATCCATGTTCCAATAACGTAGCCGAGTACAACGCGCTCCTCATTGGACTCAGTTTCGCCAAGAAGCTGGGGGTCGAATATCTCGAAGCTTTTGGGGATTCTCAATTGATAGTCAACCAAGTTCGTGGAGAGTATGAAGTCAGGAACCCAGATCTGATTCCGTACCACCAGGAGGCCATCAGAATGACGGATTCGTTTGAAGAATTCTATATTGAATACATCCCGCGTCTTCAGAACGCTTATGCAGATGCACTGGCAGCACTAGCAGTATCACTCGCGCAGCCGCCCGAAACTGAACTGCTAGTCACAGTAAGATCACACCAACTTTTCATACCCATATACGATATGGAGGTTGAAGAAGAAGATGATAGAAGTGAAAACACCAAAGAGGTGAACTCAACCCAAATCGGGTCTGAGTCCCGAGATTGGCGCTTTCCCATTATAGATTACGTCCAATATGACATTTTGCCGGAGGATGTAAAGGAAAAAGAATCTATTCGCCGAAGAGCACCACGGTTCTTTTACAATACCGAGACCCGTACGTTATATCGCTGGGGGTATGATGATTTGCTTCTCCGATGCCTTTCGAACGAAGAAGCAAAAGAAGTTCTTAAGGAAGCACACGAAGGAGAATGCGGTGCGCATCAGCCTGGTCCCAAGCTGTATGATCGAATCAGAAGAATGGGATATTTCTGGCCAACAATGGTTTGTGACGCGATCGAGTATGCTCGAGAATGTCATGCTTGTCAAGTGCATGCGAATTATATGCACCAACCACCGGAGCGGTTACACACGTCAACCACGTCCTGGCCATTCGAGACATGGGGTATGGATATTGTCGGTCCTATCTTTCCTCCTTCAGTTAAAGGTGATCAATTTATTCTCGCTATCACCGACTACTTTTCAAAGTGGGCTAAGTCCATTCCGCTTAAAGAAGTGAAGATGACCAATGTCATCAACTTCATCAAGCATCATGTCATATACCGACACGGCGTGCCGAGGCGGATCATTCATGACAACGGTCCGCAATTCATAAGCAACGCTTTTATCAGGTTCTGTGACAAGTTCAAGATCCAGGATGTTTCGTCAACAGCTTATTATCCTGCTGCGAACGGATTAGCTGAGGCTTTTAACAAGATGATCATCAAGATTTTGTCAAAACTCGTGAAGACCAACAAGCGAGATTGGGACGATAAACTCGGCGAAGCGCTCTGGGCCTATCGCACCACTATTCGCACACCCACGGGAGCCACCCTATATTCGTTGGTGTACGGATGTGAAGCTGTGCTACCGTTAGAGATTCAAATCCCCTCCCTTCGGATCGTTCTTGCAACGGAGATGACGACCGAAGAGCAACATCAGAAACGTCTTGAGGAACTCGAAAGGTTGGACGAAAAGCGCTTGGAAGCTCAACAACACATTGAGTTCTATCAGGCTAGGATGTCCAGGGCTTTTGATAAAAGGGTCCGCCAAAGAAGCTTCAAGGAAGGAGATCTGGTCCTCGCTGCTCGCCGACCAATAATCCTCACCTCCAAGAAGAAAGGTAAATTCGAACCTAAGTGGGAAGGACCGTTTGTAATAGACACAGTCTATTCAAACGGCGCTTACCGCCTAATTTCTTTAGAGGGCGTCAGGCAATTAATGCCAATAAATGGGAAGTTTTTGAAAAAGTATTATCCCTAGTACATTCAGGACAACTCATCTATCGGGAAGTTCCTTGGAGAATATTATACTTAATATTCCAGAGGATAACCCAATTTCATTTTCATCATCAAAATCCCTCACTGATCAATTTCAATTGACAGTGAGTCCACCAAAAAGGTCCACTCTCAGTTCGGAGTCCCCTTTCGATAAACGAAAGAACTCCCTTTCTTTTCTCTTTGGTTCAACCTTTTCATGGTTATAACCGAAGCTGAAATTTCACTTCGATAAACGAAGAACTCTTCTTTTGATCAGATAACCCATCCTATAAAAGGTAAGTTTATCTAGGTCTTCCAGATTCTCGGAGTGGAGATCCCATTTCTAGTTTCTTTCTTGCACTGGAAATAGAATATAAAATTCTTCCTTTCCAGAATTCGGGAAATAGAATATAAAATTCTTCCTTTCCCACACCAACTCCTTTTCCAAAATTTATCTATTTAGGATTCATCCTAGGAAGTTTATCCCGAATCCTAAGCAGGGATAAGTCTGCGCCTAACACGCGCTGCCGGTTTAGTCTTTTTCCGATTGAAAAAAGACACCAGAGTTCGATTCTGGGGTATTTTATCCTGAAACCTAAGTAAGGATAAGTCGACACCTAACACGCGTCGCCGGTTTGTCCTTAATCGTTGAAAAGAACACTCGTCCACATATTCAACGTTGTGGCAGGTTGTTATTAATAACGCCAAAATCCATGCTTTACACGCGTGGGGAATTTCATCCTGAATCCTAAGAAAGGATATGTCGACGCCTAACACGCGTCGCCGGTTTGGTCTTTTCCCGTAGAAAGAGACACCAGAATTCGATTCTGGGGTATTCTATCCCGAAGCCTAAATAGGGATAAGCCAACGTCTAATACACGTTGCTGGGTAGCTCATTCCCATAACAATGGCGAAGTCTACATATTCGAAGTTGTAGCATAAAGTCTAAGGGAGTTCATTCCTTTAGCACAACGGCACATGTGGAACGGATTAAAACAATCCGCATGTAAGCCCGACTCAAACGGTAGTCGGTAAGAGCACATCAAATCCGTTAAAGGCTGAGGATTTGCCAAAAATCCTAAGTCAACGTCTCATACACGTTGCTGTTTAGTCTTTTCACAAGAGAAAGACGAAGTCTACGTATTCAATGTCGTAGCACTAAAAGAGTTAACTCTTTTAGCTTAACGTCATGTGCGGAACGGATTTAAACAATCCGCTTGCTAGCCCGACTCAAACGGTAGTCGGTAAAGGCTAATCAAATCCGTTGAAGGCTAGGGGTTAGCCAAAAATCCTAAAGTCAACACCTCACACGTGTCGCCGGGTAGCCTATTCCCGTAACAATGGCGAAGTCTATGTATTCGACATCATAGCACGAAGTCTCAGAGAATTCAATCTCTGAGCGCAACGTTACATGCGAACGGATTTAAACAATCCGCATGCTAGCCCGACTCAAACGGTAGTCGGTAAAGGCTCATCAAACCCGTTGATGGCTGAGGGTTTGCCAAAAATCCTATGAGTATTATGGTCAATCATTTCAAACGGAATGACGAATCATAATAAAGATAAAGATAAAAACCAGTTTCACTAAGAGAATTAAAGAGTCAAAGTACATAGCAAACCAAATCATACATCAAACCCATGACCAAAAATCTGCTGGCTGATCTTAGAAAGCTTATCATCATAAGCTTGACTAAGTTCAGCTCTAATGGACTCCTCGGTGGCGGTCGAAGTCTTCGCAGCAGTCTCCTCTGTCTCGGCTAGCTTCTGCTTCAAAGACTTCAACTCATCAGACAAAGCTGTGCAGGTCTGCTGATCCTGTGCTCTCGTCATCCGAAGAATACCCAAAGTCTCCTTTTCTTCGCGCAGTTCTCTGCTGAGCCGGTCTATTTTGGTCTCACAAGAGATAATGGAAGAGTCGAGCTCGGCAAGTGAAGATATTCTAGTAGCAAAGCCGGTCTCAACTCGATCTACTCGGTCTCGCTGCATCTGAATCTCAAGCTCAGCAAGAATTTGAGTCTCGCGCAGTGATTGTAAACGGGTATCCAGCTCAGCAGCAATAAAAGAGGAAGCGCCTGCATCTCGAAGCTCACGAAACATCTGAAGCTCATGTTCTAAGCAATCAAGGTCATCAACAATAGCCTGTGCCAAATCTGGATATCCTGCTTCCCTTATCAAATTGACTCTGGAATTAAGGAGAGGTTTAAACTGGTGAAGTGAAAGTCCGCCATGGAAGAGCTTGCCAATCATAGTATTCACAAAGGAGAAGAAGGAGCGAACTTCTATGCAGATGACGACCTTGTCGGGATCGTCGTCAGATAACAACTCCTTCACTAGGACATGAAGACGAGAAGAATGCCCTACACAAAAAAGGGAGAAGTCCGTCAAAAGTCTTAATGAGAAAAAGGAATAGCGCTCCTCAATGAGTTGACTTATACCTTCTTCCCTTTGAGCCGCTGGGGGTGGTGAAGGTGTAACGGCTGCAGGTGCATCAACTGGTATAGTTGGTCTCGCAGCCGGCTTAACAGGGTCCTTCTCAACAAAAGCTCCTGTCAAATTCAAAATAGAATTGTCAAGGGCATCACATTATAGCTGCATTAGCCAAAATTGGCTAGTCCTATAATCAACTCAGAAGGAGACACATACCTTCAAAGGAACCATTCTCAGGATTTTCAGCGAAGGTGGACTCCGAAAACATATCCCCAGATAACTGGTCATCAATCTGAGGAGAGCTATATATGAAGTGCATCATAGGAGTGTCCGCAAACAAGCCTTCCGCGTCAAAGTCATCAATCGAGAAGTCTGACACGGGAGAATATAAATACCAAAGAAGAATGAAGAGACCACAACTAGTGGAAATGAGTTACCTTTCACGAGTGCATTAGTCTCTTCATTTCCAAGACCCACGTTCGCCTCCTGCAAGTTATCTGAAGGAGCAAGAAGTAGAGAACAGTTAGAGGATACACAAATTCCTTTGTGTATTATCTAAAGAAATACATTGTCAGTGTTAGATGTACCTTGATTCACGGAATCAGGTCCTACATTGATCTCCTCTCTAATGTCAGCAACTCCTGTAGGCCTCTCTACATGGGGTAGTGGGTCAGACTCACCAGGAGATAAAGGAGTAGATTCGGGACTCATCTCACTCTCTCCACGCACTCCTATATAGAGATGGAAAAGCATGAGTCAATATTCTGAATAACCAAGAGAATGGTTCACAGGGTAGACGTTACCTCCGTCACTAGCAGGATCATCACCAGCCAGGTCCATATCAGAAGCTCGTGAAGCTACACGAGGTTTGCGGGCTAATCTCTTCCGCCTAGCAGTGGGGATCGAAGGTCTCGCCTAGGGAGGAGGACGAAACTCTTCATCCTGATCAACTGTGGTCCCTGAAACATCAAACCACAGTCAGTTTCAATACTTCTGGAAGATAGAAGGAAAAGATGAATCACAAACCTCGCTCGGAAAAGTCTTCATAATCTTCAGGGTCTCCGCCTGAAACCTCGTCTGCAAAATGAAAGGTCCTCTGTCCCTCTTCATCAATCCGACGAGTCTTGTTCCGTATCCTCTGTGCCCGAGCGTTTTCCCGAATCCTAAGGGAATCAATCTGAGAAGCCTCCTCAGCCTCTATCTCTGCAATCGGCTTCACGGGGATAGTCTTATTAGCTGCTAGCAACCATTTGCAGCTTAAGAAAGTGAGGTTCAACTGCCGATCAATACTCGGGAGACTGAACTTAGCACCAGTACAGCCAGTCACGGTCCACAACCATGCACGGAGACCGTCTACCAAACCACTATGGGTCCGAAGCTGCTGACGAGGATTCCCGACGTAAAGCTGATCATAGCCAAACTGGCGAGCGAATCAGCATGGTAGATATGGCTCTATGAAGCACTGATCCCTCACCCGGAAAGTCAGATAACCGGGCCTAATGTTCACCAGCCAGTTGAAGCAGCCGATGTTTAAGTGAGTCCGATACTCTCTCGGCTTCTCCTCATCTATCAAACACTCGCCGTATCGGCCAGAGAACTGTGGAAAACAAGTGGAAAATGCCCAACACTTGTGGACCTGCAGCTGCTGTCTGACATCAGAAAATCCGCGTCCCTCCCACCTGCCATTCTCAAGCAACTGTAACAGGGGAACAGAGTGATCTGTGGCGTTCAGTACTGACATCATATCCGAGCGGTGAAGGACGAACCAAGCCATCAAATAAGCGTAGGGAAGCTCCACCTTAAGAGTAGGAATCTGACCTGGCAAATCAGTTTCCTTCCGTGTGAAGGCACTGGAAAGCTGTCGAAGTCCTCGATGAATGTTAGCCACCATCACCGGAAGAAGTGAGAGTTCTTTCTTATAGGCGAGCTGAACTGCTGGGTAAAGTACCTCCAAGGGTAAGGCGTCGCCAGACTGATATGGAACCACGCACTTTTTCAACCAGATAGAAAGAAAGCCGGCAAGAAGAGTCATCGGTCGAATCGGTGCGGTAGCATGCCACAAGAATGACTTGAACTTGGTCTTTGCAGGAAAGCCACCCTCAGGACTGCTAGTGGTGTAAGAGTGAGCGTCAATCTTCTTCAGTAGACTGTTCACCTCCGAAGGAGTGAGTGTGGCCAACTCACAAATATCCTCGCCAGAACTGCTCTCCAGATTCTTGAACAAGTAGTTCGCAAATTGCTTCAGACTCACACATACCTTGGTCCTCTTTGCTAAAGGCTCAGACTGCGCCAAAGCAATATGATAGTGACAAGTGAGGTCCCATAGAGTCTCATAACGGTCGGGCATGCGATCCTTCAATTGGCTCAACTCATGATTAGAGGGGAAATACTCCTGATACAACATCTGTCCCATGGGCAAGCCAGAAATCCTGTGCATCTCGTGAAGAGCCAAACCCAATTCCCCTTGTCGGGTCAGAAAAGTGTTCGAGTCCGGATTATAAAGCTCGAACAAAGCGCAGAAGTGCCTCACGCTGACCGGCAAGCCATACATGGTGGCACGGATAGCTGCATATAAGCCACAAGCATGCAACTCTTCGCCCCATCGGCTCAAGACATATGTCGTCATACGGGTCCACCAAAACTTCTCCAAAGAATGGACCCAACCATAAAACCTGTGACGTGTCGCGGGCATCTCACGTCCTAGAGCAGCAAGACGGTTCCTCAAGGTAGAAGCGGTGGCGAGGAGCTCGTTACGTGGTGGCGCATCTAGTCCCACCACTCCGGGATGCAATTCGGTGATATGACTCCTGCTCGAGCCAGGAACTGCCTGATGAGTGACGTAGCTACAATGGACGCTCTCATGATCCTCCGTCAAGCGCCACGACATCTCCCGTGTCACAGCCTGACGCCTGAGCTCAGTCAATGAGCGATGCCGAGGAATCTCCGGCAAGTATATGAAGCCACTGTCGGTCTTATGAAGCCACTGCTCAGCATCAATAAATACAGCTTCTGGGTCGTCGACAGAGTCACCAAATAAGAAATCGCTCTTCCGAAGAGGCTGAGTAGAGCTGGCGTCCTTCACAAAAGGCGCATCTGTAATCAGCTGGCGAATAGCTCGATGCCCACCTTCCCTCACCACTTGGGCAACCTCAGTCGATGTGCCCGAAGCAAACTGAGGAGTAACTGGAATAGGGGAAAGATCGTCAGAGGTCGAGTAATACTCACCACGACGCCCATATACTGCGTGGGATGAGAATGATCCAGAAGGGTATCCCACTGCAAAATAAACAGTTAAACACTGGTTAGTCTCAATTATAAAAGGAAATGAACTCATCTTACAAATAGCTAAGATAGAGTCATTGCCTTATAAAGGGTGAGACGATTTGGCCACATTGTGCAATCACAAAATAGGGTATGTCGACAACATATCCCTGCCTTATAAAGCGCAATGTAGCGTCAAATCACCCCCTTTATTTTTGAGATATGGTTTTGACCAAGCAAAACATATCTTTAAAGCGTCGATCCTCACCAAGAAGAATCAAGGCTCTTCCCGATTGCCTCACCAAGGAGAACAACGTGGGGTAAAAAGGACCAATTTGCAAATTTTCAAGAAAAAAGGGGGTTAATTTGCAAAATTCCCAAATATGCCAAAAAGCGTCGATCCTCACCAAGGAGAATCAAGGCTCTTCCCGATTGCCTCACCAAGGAGAACAACGTGGGGTAAAAAGGATCAATTTACAAATTTCTAAGAAAAAAAGGGCTTATTTGCAAAAAAGTAGCTCACCAACGTAGGAGGGAGGCGCGTCATCAACCGACACAGCAGGGGAACGACCTCTCGGGGCACGAGACATGATGGCCTACAAAATAACTCAAGGGGTTAGATTCAAGAAATAATTTCAGCCCTAATTTTTGCATAAAAACCCCTCAAAATTACAATTTTTACCCCCTGAAAGATTAGCTCGAGGTGTCAAATCACACCCTCAACCCATACATACAATCCCACGACTCTATACATTGGATCGAACATGAAAAAGATCAAGATTGTGGAAGATTTACCTGAAGAAAGGGTCGAGATCCAATAAAGATGAGATCTTTAAGAAAACTTGAACCACGCGCTCGAGGGGCCTGAGAGAAATTCTAAAAATGGAGTTTTTGGTAGATTTTTCAGTCCAAGATCAAAAGGAAGCCTAGATCCGGGACGACTATCAAGGTTTGAGGGAGAACGGATGCTCGAGGGAAGAGAAAATCAAAAATAGGTCAAGGGGGGGGGGGCCCTAGAGAGGAGAAAGAAAAGAAGAAAAAGAAGAAAAATGGACCCCTTTTATAAGGTGAACCAGCCTTGAACCGGACCGGACCAAGTTGAACCGGACCGGACCAATCCAAATCAATCCAAATGGGGTTGAATCGAGCATCGAAACGACTTCAAATCAACTGAGGGTCTCACCCTTGGTTTATTCCTGTCTCTCCCATACATTCGGAAGGAGCGGAAGAATTTTTTTGAGCCAAATTACTGCCTTTTTTGGCTCATTTTCAAGCCGGTTTAGCCCATTTTGGGCACGGAAATACTCCAATAAGGTATACGAGTATAAACTATTTCCTATTTTTGTTGAGAAGTTCCTGGAGAATATTTTTCTAAAATATTCTTAAAGATAACTCAATAACACGACGCCGGACAACGCGTCACAAATAAAGACTCAACGCCAACAATCGAGGGTCAGTTATACGTCGAACCAATAAGCACGAGATAAAAGATTGGAAAATGAGGAATCGACTTCAAGTTCAAATTCCGACAACGGTCAGACAATAAATGCAGCACCGGAATCCTTACAGACATTCGACAAAGCACCGAATAGCCTGAAGGAGTGAAGGAATACAGAACGAAGGTCTTTTCCAGGTCCCGTTACACCGACAAAGGGTAGGGACAATCATATCCAAAGCATTCCAGACTCTTCTATAAAAGAACGAGGCTGGAACACTTTGGAGGGGGTATCTGTAGGCGTATAAAATTGCCTATAGGTCCCTTAACATAGCTCGGCACGATGATTCGACAAATCAACGGACGTTCGAGGCGACGAGGCACGCAAGCAACGGAATACGTTCGCATGTGGAACCAATCCAACGGTTCGGAAAGTCAACGAGTCGTCCAAACAACAAAACGGACTTGAACTCAAACACCAAGGCGGATTTACTGCCAAATAAAGACCCGGGCTATCAAATCAAGGTCCGATACAAATCAAACGAAGAACCGAAAGACGGGAAAATGACGGAACACACCCGGGGGGACTCGGCCGAAACCGAGCCACCCTAAGGTGGCTCGGCCCAAGCCGAGCCACCCCAAGGTGGCCGGCTCACTTTCCCCCCTCTCTCTTGTGCACACGGGCACAGTTCAGAGAGGCTATAAATAGGAGAGGGGGTTGTTCATTTGAGAGGACTTTTGGTTGAACTTTTGGAGAGCCGAAACTCTGCTGGATTGTGACCTCACCTCGGAGTTTTGAAGGCTTGAGCTTGGACACTCAGATTCGGTTCTTGGCGAGCACCCGCACCAAACAAGGCAGGAGTTCGAAGGAATCTAATCCTCAGATCTACGTCGTTATACTCCGGATCAAAGCTTGGTTCTTTGATCTCGAGATTCGAGCGGTTGTTTCCTTGGTGAAACAATCCCTCCCGGCTATTATCTCCTTGGTGGGATAATACCCGTAATACTTCGTAGATCTGCTTGGATCCAGATCTCGCGGTGGTCAACGGAATAACCATCGGCGCAGGCAAACAACCCACAAAGCGAGTGACCGGATAACAGGAGCTCGTGATCTGTTCGACAAATAAGGAAAGTTGTAATTTTTCTTTATTTTCTTTGATTTTCATTGTAACCGGCTCTTATAAAAAGACCGGATCTCTTTGTAACGCAAAAAGTTGTTAATTGAGTGCAATAACGTCAACAATGAAGAAAAGTTTAGTTTTTCCCGTGAACAACGATCAAGATCCCCGTGGCTGAAGAGGTCGAATACGAGTTCAACCAACAGAAGCTCGAGGAGCACGTCTCCTCCTCCTCCCCCTCCAGGTCCGCCTCTCCTCGTAAGAGTAGGAAGGTCTCCTCCCAGAAGATCCGCTGGTCTTCAGATCTGAGGACTCAAGAAGGTGATCTCCCCGCTACCGCTGCTGCAGATGCACCTTGCAACGATCCGCCGGCGTCCAATGAAGCCAGATCTGCACATCTAAACTCCTCTTCGATCAAGGAGTCGACAGCTGAAGACACGCCAACTCTATCAAAGAGAGCACGTCAAAGGCAACGCCAACGCCTCGCGCGCCAATTCGCTAAGGCTTTAGATCAAGTGGACGGACTCCGTTACCAAGCGGATCTGGAGTTCAGAAAGCGCCAAGTGGCTAAGCCATCTCCACAACAAGCTTCACGAACCTCCTCCCAACCACCTACTAACGAATGTGTTCGTGTCAAACGAAACTGTTTCACTCTTGAGGAGCGCATTCAGAAGCGTCACGCACTTCTTGCGCATGCCCAGATCCTTGTGCGAAAAGCACAAGAGATGCAAAAGGAAGAGGCGGTTAAGAGATCGCCGAGATCTAAACAAATTTGGATGCCAAATGCTAAATCAACGCCTAAGGCAAAATCAAGCAACGTTACTTCCCAGCCTTCGTCAACTTCGGATCCCGTTCTTTCTACCACCACATCTTCGGTGAAACCCTACGGTGACGTGGACCTCTCCAAATTTAGAATTCCGTTGAAGGGTCGCCTGGGTCCTTTACACAAAGATCAAGGCAAAGTACATGTTAAGGAACGCTTGGGACTATTGAAGGAACCACAAGCAACCATCCAGATTGGGGGTCGTACGCGACATCCTAACAAGTTGATTCCTGTAACTACTCACATGGAGATGCCTGCACAAAACCAGAAGCCCGTTAAAATTTCATCCTCACACGGGTGTGATTCCAAACGTGTGACTCCTGCTAAAGCTAATAAAGCGCTACCTATTTAGAAGAAGACGCGCCAAACAGACAATAACGTTCCATCTGAAGAATCAAACCAATAGCCGATAGGTTGCTCTGACCGCAATGTTGATGAGTTGTACTATTGGGCTGGGGGTACGAATAAATCTCGAAAGAGAAGTACCCGGGAAGCGGACTCTCACTGTCCGTGTACCAAACTTATTAGGGTAATATTATCAGCGTGTAGCTACGCCAAGACCGCTCCACAGAGGGTCTCGGTATTGAAAGAATCTCTACTAGAACGTTCAAGTCCAAGCCAAGGTGTTTCTATAGAAAAAGATCAGCTACGCAAGATGATGAACTCCCAAAGGTCACCATCAATATGGTCGATAAGGAGAAGTCAACGCGAAGTTTCAATCCCCGATATTTTTCGGACATATCCCAACGTATAACTCGGTTATGCGCGGGAACTACTAGGTGTAGGGACTATCAGAGGATGAATAGCGGATTATCCTCGGATAATGAAGCATCAGATGCGAACTCTACCATCGCTTCTGACAATACGGTGTCCAGTATAGGACAATCCCGCGAGGCGTTTATGGTAAACATCAAGCAAATGTCCAAAATCATCGAGGATGCCTTGGCTAAGCAAAAAGAGAACTTCAAGTTCGAAATGGAAATGACTATGCTGCGAATGAGGGAAGAGCATGACCAACAAATTCAGCCTTATCGAATTAGATAGGTGAATCCAGTCGTCACCACAATGTTAGTCAAGCAGCTAGCGATTCAGATGTGGATGAACACCTTAATGCTGATAACCCTCTCGTTGGCCAGAACGCTAGGGGTGACCCCACTAAAGATAACGACGCTGGGGGCAGTCCCGCCGAAGATGATAATACTGGGGGTGGCCTTATTGTTCCTCTTAAGAATCGTCCAAGGCCTGATACAAGCAAGAATGAGAAAATAAAAGACCTCGAAAGCAAAATCAACGCTCTGATGTCTGCTTGAGAGGTGAAGAAGACCGGTATTCCGTGTCCTTACCCTAGAGAGTGAGAGTCGATCCCGTATCCAGCGAAATTCAACCTGATCAACTTCACGTCGTTCGACGGGAAGGGCTCCCCCACTCAACACTTGATTTATTTTAAGTCCCACTTGAGCATAATCTCCGACGATGAAGCATTAATAGTTCGGTCATTCATTAGCACCCTTCATAGGCCCGCCTTCAATTGGTATCATAGTCTCAATCCTGGAAGCATCAACAACTGCGACGACCTAGAGAACCTGTTCCTCGCTCACTTCTTTGATGACGATGCTGAGGTGTTAATTAGGACACTCTTCGATGAGAAACAGGAAGACGACGAGACGGTCGACGACTTCATCAAGCGCTTCCAGAATAAGGCGATGAACTGTCGAGATCTGATCACAGAGTACTTCATCCTCCAAACATGCCACAACAACCTCTCTTTGAACGTGTTAGAAGTTATGGGAGTAGCACCATCCAACACCTGGAAAAAGTTGAAAGTGGCCGGAGAGCAGGCCGAGTGCTTCCTCAGAAGGAAGAAAGCTGAGAGAAGCCAACCGACGGCTAACCCTACAAATTCAAGTTTCATCTCCAGTGGTAAAAGGAATGCCCCTGCAGCTGCTGTTGATGCTAATCAGACATCACAACAGCAATCCCGGGATAGCAAAAGACTTCAGGTCCGAGACTCCAAAAAGAATACTCCTTCAAGGACGAAGACGTTCCAGCTGTCTTCGAATCCCTTCTTGAGAACAACAAGATCAAACTATCACCTATCGCAAATCAGGAGGAAGCTGACAATACTGCGGATCCAAAGTACTGTGCGTACCACAGGAGGATCATTCATCCCACCAAGTCTTGCTTCGCTCTCAAGAATAGCATCCAAACCCTGGTTGAAGCCGGCGTCATAACGCTCAATTAAGTCGAATGAACACTCCGAAGAGTATACGAATATAAACTACTTCTCAATCCTCCAACAGGTATATGAGGTTAAACTGCTCCATGCATACTCCAACAGGTATATGAGTCTAAATTGTTTCCTTTCTTTCACGGGAAGTTCCTAGAGAGTGCCATGTCTGGTATTCTTAAGAATAGTCCGGTCGTCCAACTAAGTACAATGTTAGACCCAGTTTTGCAAAGGAAGCTGGGGTGGATGATTCATGTAACGGGAAGTTTCCAGAAGAATGTACATGTAATATTCTTAGGGATAACCCGATCATTACAAATAAAGTGATAAACACTAAACTCCCACTATTAAAGTCCTGACATAGTACTTGAAATTTTAGTCTCCTGATCATTGACAATTGTCAAACCCCTTCGTATTAAGTATTTGTCACTTAACACCATGGACTCTCTTCGAGTGATTTGTACGAATCAACACTCCCGCTGTAATTTGTACTCCCACTCTTACTTTCTATTTGGTCAAACCTTCTTACAGTTAGGACCATAACCAAAATCTCCTCTCGATTCCTTCCATGAACGAGAGGTCCACTTTCAAATCGAGTGATCAAACATTCCTATAGTTAGGGTCACCTCAAAATCCTGCTTGGTCAAACCTTCCTACAGTTAGGCCAAAACCACAATTCACTCTCGATAAATGAGAAAATCACCTTTAGTTCGGTAATCAAACCTTCCGACAGTTAGGATTATCCGAATCTTTTCGATTCTCGGAGTGGAGATCCCACTTTTAGTTTTACTCTTCAGATTCTCAAAGTGGAGATCCCACTTTGAGTTTCCCTTGCCACTGGAGATAGAATATAAAATTCTTCCTCTCTAGCATCGGGTTCGTCTTTGCCCCAAGAGAAGACATTACTTTTCAACACCAAAATCCGTGCCTTACACGTACGGGGAATTTTATCCCGAATCCTAAGTAGGGATAAGTCAACGCCTAACACGCGTTGTCGGTTTAATCTTTCACCAATTAAAAAAGATACCAGAATCTGAATCTTGGGACTTTTATCCCGAAGCCTAAGTAGGGATAAGTCAGCGCCTAACACGCGTTGCCGGTTAGTTCTTGACCGTAAAAAGAACAAAAGCCCACATATTCAACATTATGGTAGGTTGTTATTCATAACACCATAATCCGTGTCTCACACGCACGAAGAATTTTATCCCGAATCCTAAGAAGGGATAAGTCGACGACTAACACGCGTTGTCGGTTTAGTCTTTTACCGATTGAAAAAGACACCAGAATCCAAGTCTGGGGACTTTTATCCCAAAGCCTAAGTAGGGATAAGTCAACGCCTAACACGCATTGCCGGATAGTCTATTCTCGTGAGAAAGACGAAGTCTACATATTCAATATCGTAGCACTAAAAGAATTAACTCTTTTAGCATAACGTTACATGCAGAATGGACTTAAACAATCCGCATGCTAGCCCGACTCAAACGGTAGTCGGTAAAGTCTCATCAAACCCGTTTATGGCTAAGGGTTTGCTAAAAATCCTATACATATGAGAGTCATTGACGCACCAGCTTCATTAGTTGGTCTCATGACTTGAGCATCCAACAACTTCAGGATAAGATCCATACCTGCAGATGAATCAGCTTTAATAATTGGTCTTACAATCTCAACACTTGAGACTACCACGTGTTGCAATGAAAATCAATGTCAGTCAACGCGTTACGATGAAAATTCAACGCGAGGCGATCCAAAACCCTAAGGTCAACGCCGGTCAACGCATAACCCTAGGTCAACGCCAGTCAACGTGTAACCCTAGGTCAACATAAGTCAACACATTATGATGGAGATGGTCAGTTCAAAGTCAACTCGACGATACGAGCCAAAATCAACTCACCAGTTTCAATTCGAGACTTTGACGATGGCCAGAGGATAAACGTAGCGCCGAAACAACTTCGGTTATTCATTAAGATATTGAATAGACTGAAAATCGAAGAAGTCAAGAGTCAAAGCTAACTATAGGCCCTTTTATACCGACTGAAGATTGGACCGATCATATCCAAAGTATTTCAGGCTCATCTATTAAAGAAACGAGACTGAAACACTTTGGAGGGGGTATCTGTAGGCGTCCAAAATTACCTATAGGTCCCCGCATGCGGCTCGAGACAGAGAGAAGATGATGAATGTCACTATTCGAGTCACAGAAGCTCATTCGATAATGACAAATGCACGAAGTGAGTCGACGAATCATACGAAGCAACAAAACTTCGGAATAATGGAAACACGAGCTGATCGAGAGCTCCGTGTTGCTTACGAAAGATGAAACATCCCTCGTGTCCCATTTACTCCACATATGATTCAATCATGGGAGCTTATAGATCTCCTTGTTGGCTTTTTGATGCATTTTGAATCGCGTGATTCCGAGTTTGGATAATGAATTTATGACGAAAACGGACATAACACGCGGGATAATGCGCTAAGCCTTGGCGAGACACCAAGAGTGTCCGCAGACCCGAAATGTTGTTTTTGGCAGATTAAAGCTATTTTTTATTGTTAACCACATGAATTTGTTTCAATTGATCTGATATCATCCAAGAACATGGTTAAGTGGTTACAACTGAAGATAAGATCAAATCGATCGTTCTTATCCGAAAACAGGGGTCCCTAAGCCTATAAATACAGCCCCAGGGCCTTCATTTTTTCAGATCTGAAATTCTCGAGCATCGGCAAAGCCCTGCTAAATTAAGGACTAAAGAGCTATGAATTTCAGAGAGGAGGAGAAGACTTCAGCGAATTCTTCAGCATAAAGAAGAGGAGTTCGTCAGATCTGCAGCCCGGTTCTTTGCCTTAAGATTGCCTCGTTACGGTGATCTCGAGAAGAGTGATTATCTTACTGTTGCCGAGATAATTGCTTCGGTTTTTTGATTTCTTCACGAATCAATGAAACTCCAGATCTGATCTGATCGTTTGGTGGTTCACGGATACTAACGTCCCCGTCACAGGCTAAGATCCCACGCAAGCAGCGGGTGATAAACACCTGTTGTGCTGTTTGACGAGAGTTGTACTTTTTTTTGTTTTCATTGTGTAAAGGTCTTATAAAAGACTAACTTTTGTTTTCATTGTAATGTTTAAAGTTGTAATGAACACAGCAATAAATACATCAACTTTCTCACCAAACAGCGCTCACCATGGAACCTTTTCATCTACATTTGATGAACCATCCCCTATGTTCGAGTGTCAGAAGAAGTCACCATCTCCATCTAAGCTCCACGGTGGCCAAGAGTTTTCTCCATATGGCTATGGAGTCAAGTTGGTCATAATACATCTTCGAAGAAAGGTAACAAATTAAAGATACTATCTTCAAAATATTTTTCCTGCTATATTTAATACACAACTTTCATTGATCGGTCATCATCGTTTTGAAAGCCCTTGGTATCATTTTCATGAGTAAAACCAAGGCACGTCCTCGACAAAAAAGACCTTGGTACCTATTAAGGGTAAAACCAAAGCACACCATCAACTTGGTCGGCTTCGACTCGAAAGACCATGGTATCATTTTCATGAGTAAAACCTAGACACATCCTCAAGAAAAAGACCTTGGTACCTATTTAGGGTAAAATCAAGGCATGCCATCAACTCTGTTAGCACCACCTCAAAAGACATTGCTATCATTTTCATGAGTAAAATCAAGGCACGCCATCAGCAAAAAGACCTTGGTACCTATTCAAGGTAAAACCAAAGCACGTCAACCCAGTTTAGATCGACAAAAAGACATTGGCATCTTCCTAAGTCCAAGGCACATACCCTAAGACCTTGGTGTCATCGGGAGTAAACCCAATGCACGAGGTCGAGTTGCCTTACTCGTCATAACACAGAGCCGAGTCACGTTGACCTAGAAACATACTTTGTAAAACCCCAAAAATTTGAATATTATATAATAAATAATAAATGTGTTGTATTATGAAAAAAATAATATTTATTAATGTTTTAGTATGCTAAGAATTGATTTGAGATTAATTCAATGTATATATGTGAATATAGAAATGATATCATGTACACGTGCACGGGCCTGAATCTGGAAAAAATGACCAGTTAAAAGTATATACATTTTACACACTAAAACAGTTAGAATCTAGAAGAACTTAAAATACTAAAGTTTTAGATATCTTTAAGAGCTTTCCAACAGATCTTATATCATCTTATTCCAAGGTCGGATGCAAAAGTTATTACCAAAATACCGAAGGTTATTTTCCTAGTCAGACTAGGTTTCCTGGTTCGGGTCAAACATGTTTGTTTCGGGTTTGACTCTATAAATACTTGTGTTTTTCATAAAAATTCTCTTCTTTTATTATATCTATGAACCCTATCAGCCACCCTCTCCCCTCAAAAACCCTAGATCTTATTCTTTTGAGTTTGGAGAGCTTTGTGAAGCAAAATATCGACACAATGGCGAGATCATCGACGTGTGACGAGGGAGAACGGGTGGTTTGTGTTCATGGATTGCTTGTTGTTTATTCCAGAGGCTTGCACATGAGATTAAGGCAAGATTATATTCTTCCAAACATATCTCCATAGTTAAATAACTAGTGTAGATGATTAATATGATGTTGAATATGTGTTTTCATGCTTTAATCTTAACCTGAGGTGTTAAAAGTCAGATTTTTGATGGTAAACCTTAAAACAAATGCTAGATGAATAATATTTTCTTGCTGTTTATGATAGTATCATGATCATAATCATTAGGGTTATTCATAATTTCATTTATATATAAGAAATTTAAGTGATGTACTATATATATGTTTTTCTGCAGAAAATTGCAGCACTTGTATAATCTTTAATTGAGAGTTTAAGATAGAAAACAAACTCCAAATTTAACCAAAAGAGTTTTAAATGAAAGCTATATGTATCTAGTATCTAAAACAGAAGACCATTCTTAAAAAGACTTTGTATTGAGAAAGATATGTTATGTTTACTAATAACATGTCCTGCAGAAAAACGGCTGCACATATATAATGTTTAACTGGAGATTTGAGATAACAAATGATCTCTAAACTGAATCAAACTTATGTAATTTGAAAGATGTGTGAATCTAGATTTTAAAACAGAAAACCATTTGTAAAAATAGTTTTCCAAGAGAAAGATATGCTTGTTTTTCTAACAGATGTCCCGTCTATTTTTCCTGCTCGTTTTGTGGAGCTGTGTTGCGCCGTTTTGAGGTGCGTTCGCGGAGTTTTGAGCCGCTTGATGTTACACGTATAGTCATAAATTTGTTATGTTATACATTTAAGAATTCCAAGGAGATTATGATAAATTTTGATTTGATCATATTTGAATTAGATATCGTTCATATACATGTTGGATGTCGTTGATGAGCACAACTCAGTACTATATGGGATAGTGCGTCGACATACCATATATATACGATTTATACATTAGGTGAATATCGTTAATGAGCACAGCTCAGTACTATATGGGATAGTGCGTCGACATACCAGAGATACAAAAATTTACATGAGGTGGATATCGTTAATTAGCTCAGTTCAGTACTACGTGAGGTAGTGTGTCGATATTCCACATGTGCAGGCCATTGAGTCAGATTTTAGGAGGCTTGATCTAACTATCCATCCTGCACTAGGGTGCGATGAGGCTCGGGAGCTGTATTTCTAGGATGCCTATTTGGTAGTCCGTCCCCCACTCATGTTATGCACTGAGATCGCGATGAGACTAATGAGCCGTGTACATAGTTCAAGATACCTACAGGATAGTCCGTTGTGTTGACCCTATAGTTTTGATGATGATTTGTCAAACAATTTATCGCTAATATATTCTCTAGTTTTGTTTTTATGTTTCTCTTTACAGGTATTTTCAACACACGAAAATCAAGCTTTAAAGATTCAAGTTCATATGTGTGGAGTTACCTAGGTATAAGTTTAGTTTGCTTACATATATTGTATGTTTATATTTAAGCTCAATATATATACACTTAACCTGATTTTTGACGTTTTCTATCATATAAATGATTTATTATTAAACGTTGTTACAATATCTTTTAATTCATGTTTACAGCTCTTTCATACTCTATTATATACATATAATATATGCATGATATATATATACGTGTTTATAAGTCATATAAAAATTTTCATATTCGTAAAATACAGGTTTTACGATCACTTTTTAAAAACAGTGAGTTTTCGCAAATGAAAATTGATTTTCAAAAAATTCCTTTTCAAACATGTTTATTTTATCATTTAAAAACTTTTCCCAAAGTTTTATTATTTTTGGAATTGATTTGCTAATTTTAAAGTATTTTCAAAATTGGCCAAAAACAGGTTTTTCAGACTGTGTCAGTTTGCGGTCGACCGTCACGGTCGACAGCCATGTTCAAATTTTCTTAGCATGGATTTTATATGCCCGCGGTCGATCGTGACGGTCGACCGTGAACCATCCAGAGAGTTTCGTGGTCGACCGCCAGCCTTAAAACCCTATACTCAGGATTTTTGTGCCTCGCGATCGACCGCGAGATTTCCACGGTCGACCGCCGATTTAATCATTGGTTTTTAACGGTTATTTTTACAACGGTTCTCTGGGGGCTTTTTAGTCTTTTCAAGTTGGTTTTTGGCTGATATTTGAGTGGGTATAAATACCCCATTGCTGCTCTCTTTCATGGATCCAAGTTTTGTGTTTAACAAAATATTAAGTGTGTTTAAATGAGCTGTTTAAGCTGATTTCATCAGTCTGTTTCAAAAGAAGTTTTCCTACAACAAGAAGTGGCTTTCAAATTCTATTAGGATCATCATCTACTGTTCTTCTTGTTTGAGAAGTTTTCTAAACTCTTATATAGCTTACTATTTCGTTTTCATTTCATTAGCTATATTTATTGAGTTGTATTATTTTCATTCAATGTTATCACACACACACACATATTGAGCTTAATATCTTCATATTATATAGTGTGGGTTATGGGGTGTGATTTAGTGAGTGTGAGTTTCATTTGTGTTCTCATTTGTTGTTGAGAACAAACCATTGTATTTAATCTTTTTTGTGAGTATCACTTGTAATACACTTGTACACCGAGAGAAGTGTGAGGTGAGAGACGGGGTCAAATCCAATAGGAGTGGCGTCGGTTGACGAACCTAGGGAGAGGTTGCATCCGAGCACTTAAGGAGGAGGACACGGGCTAGGTTCCTATACTTAATGTGTAAAGTGTGATTGCATAGTGTTTGTTGTGTGAGAGTTTTCGGTGATCTTGTAAACCGAGTGTGTAAAAGTTCTGGCTTTCAAATCGGATTGTGATAGTGGAGTATCTCCTCGAGGTGAGGAGCGGGGACGTAGGTCGTGGGGACCGAACCTCGTAAACATATCTTGTGTTTGTGTTCGCTTAGCGTATATTTCATTTGTGCTTATTCTTATCTTTCTTGTTCATATCCATCTTATATCATTCTTGCAAGAACAAATTGATTAACTTAATTTTAATTGGTATTTAATCGGGATTAGATTAGCATAAGACCCTAATCACCCCCCCTCTAGGGTCTAACAATTGGTATCAGAGCTTGGTGCTCTTTGATTTAAGGTCTAATCGCCTTGAGTTAAAGATCCAAGTTATCGTATTTGTGCTAATCTAATTTTGATTGTATTTTGCTTCTTGCATATTATCCTTATGGGTATGTGTGATTCATCTAGTTTAGGATATGCTATAAATATTGCTCCTCGTTTGGATATTTTCCCTATGCTCAATGGCGTGTTAGATTCAAACTTTTTGTTTAATCTAAACAAATCGAATTATGGGAAATTATTGAGGATGCATATGCTGTTCCTATTTTGGAAAAATCCAAATGATGTAAAAATGATAAAAGATTGTTTAATATGAACAAGCTTTTGTAGAATATTTGCTCAATGCTTTTCACTCTTCTTTTTCTAACAAACTTACTAATTTTGATAGTTCTTACGCCTTATGGAAATTTATTGAAGCACTTGAAGGGGATTTGGAGGCTATTCAACAAGCGTTGAAAAATCCCGCTTTAAGTTCTAAAGAAGCTTCATCTCCATGTACAACACCACTAGGTGATAACCCTAGTGAGGTGTAAAACCCCGAAAATTTGAATATAGTGTGATAAATAATTATGAATATGTTATATGGTGAAAATAATGTATTTTGATGTTTGAGTATGATAGGAATTGATTTTAAATCAATTCAATGTATATTTGTGAATATATGAGTGTAAATACACAAAACATGCACAAAGGCAAGAGTGAGAATCTGAGAATTTTGATCAGTTGAGAGTTTCTATGTTTTACATACTGATTTATTTAGAATCTGGAAAAGTGTATAAGATCAAAGTTGTAGGTCTCTTCTCTAGATTTTCAACGAATCTTAGATCACCTCATTCCGAGATCGTATGAGAAAGTTATAACCTTTTTACCGAACCCCAGTCTGAGTATGGCCCAGAGCTCTGAGCAGTCGACCGCCGTGGTCGCTGCGGTCGACCGCTGGGCGAACCTGGTTTTGTCAGTTCTGTTTCGGGTCGGGTTTTGTTTATACCAAACCCGGTTTTTACCCTAGGTATATATACTCGTTTTGAAGCTCTCAGAACCCTCTATTGAACCCTAATAGCCTCAGCCACCCTCTCTCTCCTCTCTAAACCCTAGCTCGGATTTTGACGTTTTTGGGGCGTTTCGAAGGATTTTCGGTGGAGTTTCACTGTTTAGATTGAAGGAGGATCTTTCTCACTCGTTTTTGGGTGTTCATCAACCCCCTCAGGCGAGTAACATCTCGCCCAATCTCCTCACCCATGTTTTTACGAGCTTTTCTAATGATTTTAATGATTTTCTTGAGCCTAAATCACTATTTTGTGTACTTAGATAGATCCTTATGATATGTGACGTGAAAACTAAGTATTTCAGTTTTCAAATACTCACCAATGATTTTGGTTAAAGAGATATAACTGAAAACGTTTTATTAAGAGTTAAATTTCTGATTTTTACTGTTTTATAAAGTTTAAAACACGGGTATACATGTTCACGATTTTTAGTGATGATTTTTACATGCTAAATGTTGTTATATGATGATTCATATGTGTTAGAATATGTGATATATCGTTTAGAAGCAGATATGTATTGTTTGGATCAATTTTCAAAACAGAGAAAAACCTGAACTTTGGCATCTGCCAATCTCGTGATCGACCGCAGCGCTATGCGCGGTCGACCGATGGGTGTTCTGTCGAGCAGAACGTCTCTGCTCATTTTGCGGTCGACCGGAGTGGCCTTTGCGGTCGACCACGATACTGTTTGTGCAGGATTATATTTTGTTGTGTATATTATGTGTACGAATTGTTTACCTCGATTTTTCTGGCATTAAATTTACAGTATGGAACATTTGTCTATATATGTGAGTGACATTATGATATCAGTTTAGACTCGCACACTAAGATACGTGTGTTACTAGTATATGTGTACCTTTTTATTCATATGCATCATGGACGTTGGCATAAGTTATATATAGTCCATGTGTTGAACATGCATTCACATTTCAGTCCTCGTGTTGGACTATAATCCATTGAAGTCCTCGTGGTGGACTATCATCCACTAAAGTCCTCGTGTTGGACTATAATCCATTTCAGTCATCATGTTGGACATTTACATATTTGACCACGTCTTGGACATTTGTTAAACTATGAGTATGACACTTATCTGAATCAGGATATGACATGATTACATGAGATTTGGACATGATAGCCACCTAGACAGGATACGACACTTATGTGATGTTGACCTTTGACACTTATATGGTTTTGGCGTGACTTTTGATTAAGTATTAAGATGGGCTGTTTCTTTTAGTTTATTATTCACGTATTAGACTTTGGGTTTGGTAATTAGGGATTTACAATTTGAGATAAAAGGTATATACATGAGGGTTTCCTTGTTTGGATTATTTCGCTCGACGTACCTATGCTCGTGTTGTAATTTCCTAAATACTAAAACCCATTATTTGCTAGGAGTAATGATTTTAACTATTATATAATAACTGTATTTTTTGTATACAACGAGCCTTTTCCCTTGGGGTTGGTTGTGATGTTGCTCGCTAGCGCTTTGACGCTCGTTGTCCCTCCCCCTTTCAGGTGACGAGCCAGAAGCCCGGAGAGTCGCAGGTTGATGGCGATGCACTTTAGCTTCACCTGTCTATTTAGTTATATTTTATTTATGGTTCTCCACTGTAGACTTTGTTTAGACATTGGAGGACTTTATTCTAGATGTGTAAAGGCTGTGTGCCTTATTTCCTTTACTCAGACTTGTTGTATTTGAGATTTGTTAAGAATTCCAGTTTATTCATTTCAGACATTGACTTTGTATTCCTATATATTGGATGATAAAATATCTCTATCATTTCATCAGTTATCTCTTGTAGTATCTTTTACTTACTTTTGTACCTACACCTATTGTTGACTCTACTAGAGTGATAGAATTGTGATGGTGAAACATGTTATTGCACGGTGTGGTGCATGGCAGGTTTGGCATTCTTGGTTTCACCTTGGACTGCAGCCTTGTGTGAACCCAAGGGCGTCACATATGTAATCTTGACAACGATGATATCATTACTTTTGATGAACTTGCTCTTGAGTTTGAAAAATTACACAATTGCTATATTGATGTAAAGAGTAAGTATGTAAATATGAAATCCACTCATGAAACACTAGCCACTAAGTTTAATTTTATTGCAAATGAAAATATTATTCTTAAAGAATGCAATGAAAATTTAAGAATTGAAAATGCTAGTTTACTTCATGAAAAACGTGATGCTATGTTAGAAGTAGATAAGTTAAAATCTATGATGAAAAATCTTGTTTATCCTACTTCTAGTAGCAATCCTTGTATGCACAATGATGAGTTGAATCAAATGAGAAAACGTATATCCACCTTAGATTCAACACTAAACACTTATATTGCTAATAATAAAAAGCTTATGAACTTATGTGCAAAGTTCAATGTTAATTCTTCTAAGAAACCTATTCACTATGCACATATGTATAATAAAATTCACAAATGTTCTATTTGCGGTCTTAAAGGCCATTTAGCTCAATTTTGTCATAATGCACCAAAAATTGACAAGCCTATTCATGATTGTGCATCCCGTCAAGCTTCTTCATCACATACACATGTACACACACATAGTGTAAATCATAAACATGCTCATATTTATAAATGTGATTATTGTGGTCGTTTTGGTCATTTGGCCATGTTTTGTTTCGATTTGAAAAGAAATTCTCATTTGCAAAATAATTACAAAGAAAAATCTACTTTTGCAAATGAACCACGTGCATTTCATTTCGGTCAACGTATACCATTCAAACATCTACATTGCACAAATTGCAATCGTATGGGTCATGTTTACGATTTTTGCTTTGATCGTATCGATGCACAAAATACGCCCTAGCGGGTTCATAACCCTAGGGCCTTGGATTTAAATAATAGAGGTCATGTCCTAAATTTTAGTGGTACCAAAATGATTTGGGTACCAAAATGATTTTTATATCATTTTTTTTGTTTTTGTTTGTTTTTTGTTCGTTTTGTTTTTTGAATAATTTGGTTTTGAGTTTAAATGATAAATTTTATCTCTTATTAAGTTAAAATAAAATATTTTTTGTTTTAATAACATAAAAACTTTATATGTATTTATACATCTTATAAAACAATTTTATTAAGGATCAAATTAAATTTTCCTTAAATTCCAGATTTTAAAAACTATCCATGCATTTTTTTCGTCTCGCGGTCGACCGTCATGATCGGCTGTCAAAGTTTCTGGAGTTTGTTACGGTCGACCGCTACGGTCGACCGCAAGATAGTTTTTCGGTTTTCTGCACTTTTTATTATCGGGTTTTGGTTCATTTGGTTTAATTCTTTAAACCCGTTTCTTCACCACCGTCGATCTTGATCTAATCCTGATCTGGGCCACTCCTTCTTCCTCTCTAAAGATCTGATTCTCTTCAACTTCCCTCATTCAAAATTTTCCCCAAATTTCATCGTTTTCCTCTTCACGGTCGCCCTCGGGAATTCTTCATTTGACCGCGGATATTTTCATCTCAATTTGGGTAATCTCTCATCTCTCTTGTTTCCATTCTCTCTTAGGGTTTCTTTTGTCTAATCTAGGGTTTCTTTCACCTTCATTTCTAGGGTTTTCAATTTCTGTCGAATTTCATATCTATTTAAACCCTAATCGATTATGCCTCCTACGAAACGATCTAAACCTGAATCTGGTTCCTCATTTATCACTGCATCTCATTATGAGGATTATCTTCTGTTTAAACCCATTGTTAAGAAATATAGGGAGCTATGCAAACTGAAAATTCTGCCCACTAGATATATCAAATTCGAGCAATTGGCCATCTACAATATTCATGAAATTCTTTATGCTGTTGGCTTAGATAAATTACTATATGAGCAACGCAAAGTTCCTTTTTATCCATTTCTGGTATATTTGTTTTATGCGAATTTATCTGTTACTTCCACTGCTGATGGTGTCCAAACCATCTCCACATCTGTTAAAAACATCCAGATTTCTTTTAATGCCGACGAGCTTGCGGGAATCCTTAAAATCCCGTCAAGCGATTTCGAGCTTATGTCTATTGAACGTGATGATCCAGCTGTGAACAATCTTCTATTTAAACCCGGTTGCACCTATCCGATGAACAATAATTCTCTTAATCCTATTGCCAAACTTATTGCTAGAATTATTGCTCAAAATCTAATTCCTATAACCGACAGTTTTGATCATTTTGCTCCTGACAAGATTAATGTTGTATATGCCATCTTTGCCCAAATAAAAGTGAATTGGGCTAATCATTTTCTCAAGAGTATGGCATGTAAGAATTTCAAATTCCTTCCCTTTGGTTGTATCATCACTCTCATTCTCCAACACTTCGGTGTTGCTCTGACTAATGAACCCAAAGTAGAGCCTAGTAAAGATTTTTTTGATAGGGTCTCACTTTCCTGGATGAAAATTTTCGACTCTTTATCTGATCCTACCAAGCCATCTTCCTCACATTCTCAGTCTAGAGCCTCCACCTCCTCCACTTCTGATATCTGTGCCCGTTTGGATCGTCTCGAGACTCAGGTCTCAGCTATTCAGAGGGACGTTAGGACTATTCTATCTTATCAACGTCAGTCTCTTGGGATTCCGGATCCCTCTTCCAGTTCTGAGTCTGGTTCTGAAGAGGGCCCTACTGATGGCTCTGATTATAGCTCTGATGATGGATCTGCATCTGGCTCTGGCCATGCTTCTGATGGTGACGGTGATGGTGATGATTGATTTTGCTGCTTATTGGAGTTTATTGGATTCTATGCTTATGGTGATGTTTATGTCTATTTTGAGTTGATACTTATGTTTTATTTTGAGTTGTAATAACTCTATGTTTGTGTGGAAAACTATGTGTCTTTGTGAAACATTTGTGTAGGTTTGTAGTATTGTGGAACAAACTATGTTTGTAGAAAACTATGTAGTTTTTGGTGTTTAAGTGATGATTTTGATTTATTGTGTTAGTTTATCTTTTCTATGAACTATGTATGGTGAAAACAATATTCATGCTTTGTTTTGTGAAAATATGTTGCTAATGATGCGTTCTCTGGATTCTAAATGTTTATGGTTGTGTATGAATGATTATTATCTAGCTCCTATATATATGCTCTTTAGATGTCATTTATGCAAATTGACAGGGGGAGTCTTTGTCCATACCTTGGCTTTTATCTGTGTTTATATACAGGAGGAGCGTTGCTTCCATTTTATTTTCTTTCCCTTTTTGATGTTGTCAAAGGGGGAGAAAATTGGTTTGTTTATATATTTGTTTCATGCTATATATAATTTTTATGTTTAATTCATATTGTATGTGGTTTATCAGCATATATTTCATATCAATATATAAATTGTTGGTTTATCAGCATATATTTCATATTAATATATAAATTGTTTGCCATCATAAAAAAGGGGGAGATTGTTGACCCTATAGTTTTGATGATAATTTGTCAAACAATTTATCGCTAATATATTCTCTAGTTTTGTTTTTTATGTTTCTCTTTACATGTATTTTCAACACACGAAAATCAAGCGTTAAAGATTCAAGTTCATATGTGTGGAGTTACCTAGGTATAAGTTTAGTTTGCTTACATATATTGTATGTTTATATTTAAGCTCAATATATGTACACTTAACACGATTTTTGATGTTTTCTATCATATAAATGATTTCTCATTAAACGTTGTTACAATATCTTTTAATTTATGTTTACCGCTCTTTCATACTCTATTATATACATATAATATATGCATGATATATATATACGTGTTTATAAGTCATATTAAAATTTTCATATTCGTAAAATACAGGTTTTACGATCACTTTTAAAAAATAGTGAGTTTTCGCAAACGAAAATTGATTTTCCAAAAATTCCTTTTCAAACATGTTTATTTCATCATTTAGAAACTTTCCCCAAAGTTTTATTATTTTGGAATTGATTTGCTAATTTTAAAGTATTTTCAAAATTGGCCAAAAACAGGTTTTTCAGACTGTGTCAGTTTGCGGTCGACCGCCACGGTCAACCGCCATGTTCAAAATTTCTTAGCATGGATTTTATATGCCCGCGGTCGACCGTGACGGTTGACCGTGAACCATCCAGAGAGTTTCGCAGTCGACCGCCAGCCTTAAAACCCTATACTCAGGATTTTTGTGCGTTGTGGTCGACCGCGAGATTTCCACGGTCGACCGTCGATTTAATCATTGGTTTTTAACGGCTATTTTTACAACGGTTCTCTGGGGCTTTTTAGTCTTTTCAAGTTGGTTTTTGGCTGATATTTGAGTGGGTATAAATAGCCCATTGCTGCTCTCTTTCATTGATCCAAGTTTTGTGGTTAACAAAATCTTAAGTGTGTTTAAAAAAGCTGTTTAAGCTGATTTCATCAGTCTGTTTCAAAAGAAGTTTTCCTACAACAAGAAGTGGCTTTCAAATTCTATTGGGATCATCATCTACTGTTCTTCTTATTTGAGAAGTTTTCTAAACTCTTATATAGCTTACTATTTCGTTTTCATTTCATTAGCTATATTTATTGAGTTGTATTATTTTCATTCACTGTTATCACACACACACACATATTGAGCTTAATATCTTCATATTATATAGTGTGGGTTATGAGGTGTGATTTAGTTAGTGTGAGCTTCATTTGTGTTCTCATTTGTTGTTGAGAACAAACCATTGTATTTAATCTTTTTTGTGAGTATCACTTGTAATACACTTGTACACCGAGAGAAGTGTGTGGCGAGAGACGGGATCAAATCCAATAGGAGTGGCGTCGGTTGACGAACCTAGGGAGAGGTTGCATCCGAGCACTTGAGGAGGAGGACACATGCTAGGTTCCTACACTTAATGTGTAAAGTGTGATTGCATAGTGTTTGTTGTGTGAGAGTTTTCGGTGATCTTGTAAACCGAGTGTGTAGAAGTTCCGGCATCCAAACCGGATTGTGATAGTAGAGTATCTCCTCGAGGTGAGGAGCGGGGACGTAGGTCGTGGGGACCGAATCTCGTAAACATATCTTATGTTTGTGTTTTCTTAGCGTATATTTCATTTGTGCTTATTCTTATCTTTCTTGTTCATATCCATCTTATATCATTCTTGTAAGAACAAATTGATTAACTTAATTTTAATTAGTATTTAATCGGGATTAGATTAGCATAAGACCCTAATCACCCCCCTCTAGGGTCTAACACGTTACACTGAGACAATTACTTGATAGCCTAAGTATGACAGATGCCGATTATGAATACGACTTATCATTGAACTCTATGACTGAGATACGTTACTTTTGAAAGTATACAAAATTATGTGTTGGTATTTTTTCTATCTCTCCAGTGATAGTGGAAGATATTATAAATACGATATGTTGATATCTTATTTCTTTTACTGTCTTTTTTACTTCTTAGTTGGGATCAATGATTAGAGATTCACAATTTGAGACTTATGGTATATACATGATGGTTTCCTTGTTTGGATTATTTCGCTCGACGTACTACATCTCGTGTTATAGGTTTCTAAATGTTAATCCTACTTAGATACGGGGAAATGAATCTAGGTAGACTATGCTTAATAGATAGAGCCTTCACTCCATTTAGTAGCCCTTCCCCTGGGGGCGGATAGAGGTAATCTTGCTATAGTGCTCTGACGCTCTTGTTGTTGTTCTTTTTCTTTTAAATTACTTTTCACATAGTTCAAAGTTTTGGAGAGCCGTAGGGTGACGGAGTTCTGGCATAGTGGCCGTCACGTACTTCTACTTGTAGAGACTCCACTATAGTTTTGAGTTTCATTCAGACATTAGAGTTTCATATTCATATTGTAAGGCAGTGTGCCTTAGTACGATTTTTAGTTGATTCATGTTGAGACATTTTCATTATTCAGATATCAGATGTATTATAGTTGAGACATGATTCTTTTCATTTATGAGATATCTCTTCTATATCATGTCTATTATATTTATTCTCTTTATTTTGCCTGTTTGTACCTGCACTTTTATTTGGTTCTACTAGAGGATATTACTGTGATTTGTGAAACATGTTTATGCACAGTGTGGGTGCATGGTAGGTTTGACATCTCTGGTTTCACCTTAGACTGCAGCCTTGTGTGAACCCAGGGGGGTATCAGAGCTCTAGTTCCAGCATCCTAGGATCATTCCTATATCGAGTCGTGGAGTTAGTATAGAGTTTCCTAGGAATCATGTATAGAGTCTGCTAGGGATTCCTAGAATGAGTGAGGATGTTATATACATATATTCAAAAATTTACAAATTTTTTTTGGTGACAACTACCTTATTTTGATTGAATAGTAAATACATGAATGATAAATGATACGATTTTTTCTATTGGTATATGTTATGTTATTTATGATTGGGATCTCACTTACTGTGTCAAATAAGCTCTCCTCTTGGTATTTTAAACATTGGAACGAGGACGTGATCGAGTTAAAGCTTGTACCTGGAGAGCTGGGTAAGTAGAGCCCGAGCCACAGTAGGCTCCAAAGTATCTGATCGACTTGGTAACACCGATTACAGAAGCAGATACTAGCAACACTCGAGGAGTGAGTAACAAACCAAAATTTACTCTCCGAAGTCCCTCCACCAGTTGTACCAGCCGTACCTATTGAAGAGGTAATACTGAAGGTCTCACCATCGCCACATCCAGCTATTAATAGAGTCACGAAATAGGAAGCTTGGCTCGGTAAGATTGAGAAAGATATTAGAAGTTGGGAGCACAAAAATTTTAGGGCACATCGGATTCAGTTACAACCTATAAATGGAGGAAATATGTGGGAAATACTTTTAGATTTACTTAATGTTGACTCAGTACATGGGCTGAGATTAGTTATATTCAGCTTAAAGGACGACGCCAGCGGATAGCACCGATTCCAGTTATGCCAGAGCAGCGAATGATAATTTCATAGAAAGATTTCATCTACTATTTCGAAAAGCAGCTAGACCTAACCCGATTGGAGCGGGGAGACGTACTAAGAGTTAATTTTGGAAGCATGATTGTCCGGAGACCAGGGTAAGGACAATAAATCTTTTTGCAAGACCAGGAGGAACCCAGCAATGGGGTAAGGATTTTTTTTATCACCACCAGCAGATCAGTGGTCAGGGTCAATAGTCGCAGGGCTACGGTTACGGCCAGTAGCAGAATATCAAGGCACCACCTACCATTCCGAGGATAGAGGGACCAGCATGCCAGATTTGTGCTATCCAGGAAATTCCTAAGGGATAGATAGTCCCATAAATTCTACCGCCAGTAACATAACAGTCACCAGCCACCGGCAGAGTTTATGTAATCGTACCGCGTGATCATGGTGCGAGCGGAGCATTCTTAGTGATTATTCTTTTCCAGATCGGATCTTGTTCGATTTAGAAGCTTCTCATTCTTTATCTCTCATACATTCATGGATAGGTTTCAGTTAGTTGCACATCCTTTAGATGTATTGTTATCCGTTTCTACTCCTTTAGAAGGAGGTGTCCCTATTAGGGAGTGTCCATAGGAGATGTGTCATCAGTCTAGATGAGTCCGAGTTTATCATAGATCTAATCATTTTGTAGATGTCGGTGTTTGACGTCATTCTCGGTATGGATTAACTATCATCCTACCATGTTTTATGTTAGTATGGACTGTTTTGCTAAAACAGTCAGCTTGCGAGCATCCTATGGGTCTGAGTTGATAGTAGCGACCTCACAGGGTAACCAGTTTGTAGAGTCATTTCTGGCGTACATCGAGGAGGTGATGCTACGGGATCGTGGTGCCGATTTGAGTGAGACGTGAGTGGTCTCAGAGTACCGGGATGTCTTTCAGGACATACCGGGTTTACCTCCAGTGAGAGAGGTCGAGTTTTTGCATAGAGTTGTAGTCAGGTACGGTACTAATATCCCGAGCACCCTATCGTATGGCACCTACTGAGATGAGGGAGCTACAGACCCAGTTAGATGAGTTATTATCTCAGGATTTTATTCGTAGGGGTTATTCTCCGTAGAGAGCGCCAGTCCTTTTCGTGAAGAAGAGGGACTATAGTATGTGCCTATGTATAAATTTTCATGAGTTGAATAAGATCACTATCCGGAACAGATACCCATTACTGAGGATTAACGACTTGTTTGACCAGCTACAGGGAGCGCAGCATTTCTCTAAGATTGATCTTTGTTTTGGCTATCATCAGTTGCGGGTTCGGGAGATGGGTATTTCCAAGACCGCCTTTCTGACTCGATATGGGTCTTTTGAGTTCCTCGTCATACCATTTGGGCTGACCAATGCACCCGATGTATTCATGGATTTGATGAACCGGGTTTTTTGTCTATACTTGAACAAATTCGTGATCATTTTTGTTGATGACATCCTTATATATTCGAGATTGGAGGCAGAGCACGAGTAGCATCTTCGTTTAGTATTACAGACATTATGGGAGCATCAGTTGTATGCCAAGTTCAGCAAGTGCGAGTTTTGGCTTTCTGAAGTTAGATTTTTGGGCCATGTTATTAGCCAGGAGGGTCTTGCAATAGACCCAGCTAAGGTGGAGGCCGTACTAGATTAGGAATCGCCGAAAACAGCTACAAAAATTCGTAGTTTCCTGAGATTAGCAGGCTATTATAGAAAGTTCATTCAGGACTTCTCGAAGATTTGTGACACCGCTTACACGTTTTACAAAGAAAGGTGTACAGTTTGGTTGGGGCACAAAGTACCAGGAGGCCTTTAAGACTTTAAAGACTAAGTTTCTAAGCAGTGATAAGACCTTTGTCGTCTACACAAATGCACCAATATCTGGTCTAGGGGTATTTTGATACAGACCTGGAGAGTAGTAGAATATATTTCACGATAGTTAAGGACGCATGAGCAGAACAATCCCACACACGACTTGGATCTAGCAGTAATGGTCTTCGCACTGAAAACATGGAGACATTACTCGTATGGAATGCAATTCGAGATATTTTTTTTCGGATCACCAGAGCTTGAAATATCTTTTTCTAAGAAGGAACTAAATCAAAGACAGTGACGATGGGTTGAGTTTATTAATGGCTATAAGTTCGCGATTCAGTATCATCTGAGGAAGACAAACATTGTGGTAGACGCATTGAGCAGGAAGCGTCGACATTGGATTTCAACTTTGAGATGCTCGTTGTACTGAGATCTTTACACCCTCAGCCAGTTTGATTTTAGACCAGAGACTTATGCGAGGATATTCATCCAGGAGAAAGTAAAATTTCATGGAGTTCCAGAGAAGATTGTATCAAACCGAGGCTAAGTTTTCACTTCGCACTTTTGGAGGAGCTTCCAGAATTCTTCCGGTAGCCAGTTGTCGTATTCTTGTGGGTTTTACCCACAAACAGATGGACAAATGGAGAGAGTCAATTAAGAGTTGTAGGATATGTTAGACCCTAGAGGGGGGTGATTAGGGTCTTATGCTAATCTAATCCGATTAAAATGCCAATTAAAACTAATTAATAAGTTATCCTAGCAAGTATGAAATATAACAACTATATAAGCTAGGATAAGCAATATGAACAATGAGATATATCCTATATGATAGAAATATACGCAAGGATATATAAACAACACAAGGGTAAACAATCTAAACAAGATAGTGGATGATATAGAAATGAGCAATGCACAATGGCGATATAAGATATGAACATAAATATGAATGAACGCCAAAGCACACTCAAACAAGCAATATGATCACGGAGTTCGGACCTTCCATCCTACGTCTCCGCTCCCTACTCCCGGGGAGAAATCCACTATCACAACCGGGTTTTTTACGTTCACCCGAATAATGTTTACACCTCACACTGGTTTTCTAGCTAACCGAAAACTTTACAATCAACACTCTTGCAATCCCACTCTACACCCACTAAGTATTGGACCTAGCCGTGTCTCCCTCAAGTGCTCGGTTACAACCTCTCCATAGGTTCGTCAACCGACGCCACTCCTCTTGGAACGATCCCCGACTCTCACCACACACTCCTCACTCGGTGTACAAGTGTATTACAAAGTGAATATCACAATAAGCACAAATTAACAAATGATTGTTCTCTAATATGGATGAGAACACAATGAAAGCTCACACTCAATATTACAACTCTTACCAACCCAACTATACTATGTATGACAATACAATAAGCTCATGTGGGTGTGTATAAACAATGAGTGAAATCAAATCTAACTCAAATAGCAAACTAGCAATAAGAATAAGAAAATCAATAATAAAATTGCTAGAGAAAAGAGTTAGAAAACTTCTCTAAAACACAAAGAAGATGGTGAAGAAGATTGAGAAAGAATCCCTCAATCTGCAGTGAAGCTTCCTACTTTGTAAACAGAAACCCAAACTTAAACAAACAGTAAAAACCTTAAACCCTTGTTTAAAAAACTTTGTATAAAACTTTCTTGATCTTATATGATAGAAAGGGGTTTGAGGGTTTATATAGGAAGAGAAAACTAACAGCAAACCCTAAACAAAAGTTCCCAGAAAATCTCAGCCAACGGTAACAAAAATAGCCGTTGGAAAGAGTCAGACTGAGCGGCGGTCGACCGAAAAAATTCGCGGTCGACCGCGATCCAGATCCTAATCTGAGAATCGAGTAGAGACAACGTCGGTCGACCGGTGCGGTTGACCGACAAACTCTCTGCTGCCCAGAGACGAATGAACACAGGGTCGGTCGACCGATGCGGTCGACCGAGAACTGATACATTCCAAAAACTGATTTTAAAACACTGTTTAAAAATATCAAATAAATTCCAAAAAATGTAAAACTTTGGGGAATGATTGTAGATATGATAATAAACATGCTACAGTGAAAATGAAAAATATTATCATTTTAAAAAATAGTCCAAAACATGAAAATGTAAACATATGAATTTTAACATTTAGGCTAAACCATGTTTTGAAACTTTGCACAATGATTTTGTAGACTTAATAAAATATGTATATGATTGTTATTAAGTCCATAAACTGAGAAAACAATATTTTCATAAATACAATAGAAAATAAAACCATTTTGCTTTTACAAATACTCATATTTTTCATATCTAAGTAGTTAAACCAAATCACAATGATAAATATGAAATATGTAATTTCATATTTATAAACATGAAAACTATTAAACCAAAACATATATGTATATATATAACTATATATATATACAAAACCAAAACGTGTATATGTGTATATATGATTGAGCTTAAAGTACTAACACACATAATATAAACTCCTAAACTAAAGTTACCCAAACAATGATCTTGTTCTTCATTGTAGCTCAACTTGGTACACGTTGCGGATGAAGCTTGAACTTGATCTTTAACTTGAACTGTATAAGCTTCAACCTGACATTCCGCCAACCTCCTTTGGATATGATCGTTGAAGCTCTATTCCATCCATCCTCTAACTACGTTGTTTGTCTACAATAAATACGAAAACACAAATACTAGATAAACAACATTAGTGGTAAATTGTTTGTTAAACATCATCAAAACAAGAAGGCCAACAATCTCCCCCTTTTTGATGATGACAAACAATTTACAAAAAGGATATATGCATGAAAGGAAATGAATATACAAAGTATAATATATCATGCATATAAATAAAAAAGAATATACTCACAATATTTCTCCCCCTTTGACAACATCAAAAAGGGGACAAAAGAATTAAGAGAGCGAAAGCTCCCCCTATCAATAAGCATGGGTGAGTATAGCACATAGAAAGATATAGGGATTGCTCCCCCTATCAAAATGCCATATAGAAAATATATGTAATAAAGATCAAGGCAAAACATGTGAGCAAGCATACATGAATATGCTAAATATCAATCACATACAAAAGACAATGAGAACACATATGAGTATGTCATTATGGAGATAGTGTCTCATTACACTAATATAAAAACCATGTATAAAATAGATTTATGAAATCAAAAGAAATAGAGCATGAGAATCATGCAAAATGTTTTCAAATGAAAACAAATCAATCAAATGAAATCATAAATCAAATAAAATCCATAAAACCAAATCATCATTGATTTAAGAAAAATCAAGAGAGACAATTATATCTAGCTCTTGAGCTAGTATCAACCCATGTAAACATTTTTAGCACCCGGTAAACAATGATTAGGAATTATCACCCAATAACTCCGGAGGGTTATATGAACACAAACCTCTCATCAAAATCGAAACAAATAATCATGAAAACAAAAGATTTGATACAAGAAAAATTGTTTTCATAACCAAAAGATTTTAAAGTATAATTTTCAAAACCAAGAAAAAGAAAGATAAAAACATTAAAATTCTTGGTTTTAAAATCAAATTTGTTTTGGTACCCAAGAACTCTTGGTACCAAAAGATTTAGGGACATGACCCCTATCATTTAAGCTCAAAGCCCTAGGGTTATGAACCCTTTTAGGCGCTTGTGGTGCACTGACATGGTCAAAGCAATAATCGCTCAAATGACCCTTCCGATTGCAATATGTGCAATGAAAGAGATCCATTTGTTTTTGTGGACCATTAGCTCGTGCACGAGAATCATTTGCAAATAAAGGTTTTCTTTTAAAATTATTTTGCAAATGAGAAACATTCTTAAACAATGGTCTATTTGGAACATATTGCAACTTAAAAGCTTTTTGCATATCAAAATAAAATTTAGCAAGATGTCCAAACCTACCATAAATATCACATTTAAAAGCATGTGGTCTACTAGAAGCATTTGGCAAAAGAGATTTCTTTTTCAAATCAAAATAATATTCGGCCAAATGACCAAAACGACCACAATGATCACATCTATACACATGAGCATGCTTATGATGAACAATGGGTGCATGTGTGTGTACATGTGATGAAGAAGCTACATGAGATGCACAATGAGCATTGACATTTTTATGTTTGTGTGCATCATAGCAAAATTTAGCTAGATGGCCTTTACGGCCACAAATTGAACACTTATAAACTTTGCTATATATGTGTGCATGATGAGTAGATGATGACTTAGACTTGACACATATATCCATAAGCCTCTTATGATTATTAATGCATATTTTCAAAGTTGAATCTAAAGATGAAATGCTTTTATTCATAAGATTCAAATCTTCATTTTTAGGCACATATGCACTTTTAGAAGTAGAACATAAATAGTTATTTATAAAGGAAGCAGCATTATTTTGTATGTTCTCTACTTCTAACTTGTCATTATCTTTTTCATGAGTTAACTTACCAAAGTTTGAAAGCAAAGAATCATGATCCAATTTTAATTTTTCATTGTTTTCTTTAAGGATCATTATTTGTGGAAAATTTTGTAACAAGAAAATATTAAAAGAATTGAATTTGATTGTTATTCTCTCTAACTGCTTAGAAAAAGAATGTTTACAACTCTCACAACTCTCAATTATAATTGGATTTCCTGATTACAAAAGAGAGGAGAATTGATCTGGATTCTCCCCTTTGTTTAAATCTGGGTTCTTCACGGTGGCGATGAGATGCCTCCCTCGAATGCTCGCGTCGAGTTTGCTTCTCGTTGACGATCCGACGTCTTGTTTCACTGGAACATGATCTTCTCCTCACGATTTGACGTTGTAGAGAACTTGTGTGGCAAGTTTTAGAACTCTGAACGAGTTTGTTTGATCTTAACCGTAATTGGTTAGACAAGCCAAATATCTCTGCTTTGTTGCCAAGAAGTTCCAACCGACCCGAAAATGCCAGCCCTTAACTAAGCTGATTTCTTAGTTATTTATAGAGGATTAAGGGGTGTAACCACCTCCTTAATTCGCTCCTAAGTGGGGCTAATGGGATGTAACCACCCCTTAAATTACTCCTGAGTGGAGTTGTGATCCCCTCAGATCGTGGGAAACGGTTTTGAAACCGTTCAGCTCGTGTTTGAACGAGTCAAACGCAAATTATGTATTCTGGCATGAATTCTACATTTACACGTAGCGTCTGGAGGATCAGACGCATCATCTGGAAGCTTGGACGCAGTGTCTGAAAGCTCGGACGCATCGACTGGAAGCTGCGTTTGGCAGCGGACGAAAGCTGCGTTGGCAACGGTATGGAACTGCGTTTGGCAGCGATTGGAGCTGCGTTGGCAGTGATTGAAGCTGCGTTGAGTAGCGGTATAGAGCTGCGTTGAGCAGTGCTATAGAGCTGCGTTGGGCAGCGGTTGGAGCTGCGTTGGGTAGCGGTTGGAGCTGCGTTGGGCAGCGGGTGGAGCTGCGTTGAGCAGCGGGTGAAGTTGCGTTTGGCAGCGGGTGAAGCTGCGTTTGGCAGCGGTATAGAGCTGTGTTTGAGCTGCGTTCGTGGCTATGAACGTGGTGCGTCTTGATGCTGGTACGCGGGGAGGACTTCCACGTCTTGGTTTGAAGAGACCATCGATTTGTAATCTCTTTCTGTCAAATATCATCGTTTTGTAATCTTTGCTTTAGCTCTTTGATATGTGAGAGTCGTCAGATTGTAACTCCCGATGTTGATTGTGAAGGCTGTTTGATTAGAGCTTCAATCAGTTGTTGTAAAGGTCGTCAGATTGTAACCTTCAGCAATCTACGTGAAAGTCTTTAAATTGTAGCCTTCTGGAAGTTATCAAATTATAACTTCCATCATCGGTGTTTGATGGGATCAGCTATCTATTGTGATTTTTAGACAGCCTACAGAACCCCCTCCAAAGTTTTTGAAAGTTCGCGGTTGACTGGGACGAATTTTCGGAATACTTTGGATCTAAACTCTGATCTTGGAGCTGTTGATTCCTTGTGGTAAAGGATTTGTTATCTGCACTTGCTTCGATGGCATCTTCGTTGAAGGGATTTGCCACGTAGGACCTGTGTGAAGGTATGCGTTATAATTCTGCTTTTGGAATGTTAGGGTGGACCCTGCATTTTGAACTTGAGATGTGGGTCTCATCCTTGCATGTTGAATTTGGAACACGGATGTGACCTCGGCGTTCGGTTTTTGCATCGTGGGTCTGACCTCAACGCTTTGACTTAAGACATGGAAGTGGCTTCTGTGCATTTTTGACTAAGTCTTTGAGACTTGTCTTTTGGCTCATCTGTTTTAAGTCCCGGCTCACATCCATTAAGCTGATGGGCCTGCAAACGTGCATAGGATTTTTAGCAAACTCTCAGCCATCAACGGATTTAATAAGCCTTTACCGACTACCGTTTGAGTCGGGCTAGCATGTGGATTGTCTAAGTCCGTTCCACATGTAACATTGTGCTAAGAGAATGAACCCTCTTAGACTTGATGCTATGATTTTGAATACATAGACTTTGTCATTTTCACAGGAAAAGACTAACCGGCAACGCGTGTTAGGCGTAGGCTTACCTCTAATTAGGGATCGAGATAAAGTCCCCCATGCGCGAAAGGCATGGATTTTTGGTGCTACGATATTGAATACGTAGGCTTTGTTGCTGGTTTCTTCCTGTGTTACTTGAAACACTAAAAGAAAGTTGAAAGCGCCAGAGGTGTAGTATTAACTTGGCATGAATTTTCACTTAGAGTGAAATGCAGAAATTTTCGTCACTATCATTAGGATAATTCCAGAAAATCTTTAATCCACTGGGGATTTCATAATGAAAATTTGCTATTCTTGTTAAAAAAAGGATTAACAAGTTCATTGGGGGGTTTGATTGTTAGAGGTGTGATGTTAACCTAACAGTATTTTATGGGCCTATCGCTCTATTGAAGAGAGTCGATAAGTTGATTTGGTCGTCAGAGGTGTAATATTAACGTGACAGGAAGATGTTGCGATCAGGGCAACTTTGAGGACCTATCGCTCTATTGGAGAGAGTCGATAAGTGGATTTTGTCAGATGTGTGATGTTAACTTGACAGAAATTTATGGACCTATCGTTCTATTAAAGAGAGTCGATAAGTTAATTTGGTCAGAGGTGTAATATTAACGTGACAAGAGAACGTTACGATCGGAGCAACTTTGTGGACTTATCATCCTATTGATGAGGATTGATAAGTAGATTATCAGAGGTATGGTGTTAACGTGACAAGAGAATGTTGTGATCGGACCAACTTTGTGGACTTATCATCCTATTGATGATGATTGATAAGTAGATTGTCAGAGGTATGATGTTAACGTGACAAGAGAATATATACTTATGACTTGCACAAGATTTTGGGAATTAGCGTCTCGATGGGGAAACTTGCTAGGTGAGTTTAGCATGAGGAACGATGAGTTCTGATACTTGTGATTTGAATAAGATTTTGAAGACTTAGTATCTTGCTGGGGAAGATTGCGATTTGAGCAATTTTGAGGACCTATCATCCTATTGACAAGGATTGATAAGTTGATTGTCAGAGGTGTATTGTTAACGTGACAAATTGGGAGTGATGCAAGATGCATTCATACTCTGTAGGGTGATGATCGTCAGAAGTGTAATGTTAACTTGACGATGTGAAAGATTTATTACTCTTAATCCAATGGATTTCAAGTAACCAACCCTCAGTCTTAATTAAGACTTAGCAGGGGAATAAAAAGAGTTAGACAAGGCACATCACCTAGTGAGGCACTATCCATGAAGTCGGAATAGAGGCACATCACCTGGTAGGCCATTATCTGATGAGTTTGACTATCAGAGGTATCTGTTAATGTGATAGTTTTGTGGACCCGCCATCCTACTTGAAGAGGATTGGTGGGGGAATTTGGAGGAAAAGGACTATCAGAGGTGACGGTTAACGTGATAGTTTTGGTGGACCCGCCATCCTACTTGAGGAGGATTGGTGGGGGAATTTGGAGGAAAAGGACTATCAGAGATGACGGTTAACGTGATAGTTTTGGTGGACCCGCCATCCTACTTGAAGAGGATTGGTGGGAGAATTTGGAGGAAATAGATATCAGAGGTAACTGTTAACGTGATAGTTTTGTGGATTTTGCGGTTGACAGAGGTGTTCTATTAAACGTGACAACTTAAAAAATTTATTATTCATAATCCAATGAACTACGAATAAACTAACCCCCAGTCTTGAACAAGTGCAGGGGGAAAATGATAGACATGGCACATCGCCTAGTGGGCCATTATCTAATGAGTTTGACTATCAGAGGTAATTGTTAACGTGATAGTTGTTAGACCTGTCATCTTACTGAAGAGGATTGGCTTCAATAGTCCTAGTATCTTCCCCTTCTGACTGAGAAGATTGGGCTTGGTCCGATTGCTCAGGAGAAGATTAGGCTTGGTCCGATTGCTCGGGTTGGTCCTGCCTACTTTGTTCTTCATCTTTGATCCTGGCAATAATCTTTTGAGCCTGCTCGCCTTGAGAGATCAGTTGTCTCCAGGAACGACATTCTGCAACCCCTATTCGAGCTAGGATGTTGGTCTGCAGGTTGTGTCGACAGGTCTCTACTAAGGTAGACTGTGTCATACCTGACGAACAATGGAGAGCCATGGTTCGGAACCTCTTGACGAAGGCTTTGACGGACTCCCTCTTCTTCTGCTTAGTGGCGAGAAGGGTATGGATGGAGACTTCTGTATCCTCTTCAAAGAATCTTGACAGGAAGAGTCTCTCTAGATCCGCCCACTTTTGGATACATCCCGCAGGTAGTTTTCTGAACCATTCAAAGGCAACTCCCTTGAGGGTGCCAATGAACAATCGAGCCAGTATGGCGTCGTTTGATATCACATTCCTAGTCTGTGACTTGAAATGATAGATATGTTGATTTGGTGATCCCGTACCGTCAAAAGTTTATAGCGTCGGGACCTCGAATTTTGGAGGATAAGGTGCTGCATCCCATTCGACAGGATAGGGTTTGACAACTCCCTCGTCTTGGAGCTCACTTCTGTTAGCTATGACGTTGAGGCGGGCTTCCAATTCCTCAATTTTGGCAGACTGGAGATTCTGCTCGTTCTCCGTCTCTCTTCCTTCATCAGAGGAAGATTCTAGGTTGTGGGCTTCTTGGTCAGAAGCCGTGTCATCAACCACTTTTCCCTTCCCTTTGCTTGTGTGAGGTCGGGATGAAGACATTTTTCCTCTCCGAGAGGATTCTTGCCTAGGTGGCGAATCTGTCTTCTGAGATTTAGCCTTGTCTGCGACAAGTTGAGTCAACAGGTCTAGGAGTTCATTGAGGGTCTTCTGTTGTGATTTGAGCATGGCGTCTTGCTCAGCAACCCTCTTTGAAAGATCTTCAGAATGTTCTGCCATGTGGGTAAAGCTCTCATGCCCAATGAAAGAGCTTGATGATTGAGACTCCGCAATGGCTGAGTGTTCATCATCGGAATTAGTTCCTCTGGCTAACCTCCGATAGTTGACAGGGGGAATGGCTCCTATTTGCGTCCGAGTGCGTTGATAGATTCCTTCAAACTCGTTAGCAATTTGTCTGACGGTCGGTGAACGACTTGTCTCAGAGTCATCGGTACTAAGACTTGAGGCTTTCCCTCTACCAACCACATTGATAGTGACTCCAGGATATTCGGTCTCTGGAGACTTCTTCATGTGAGAACGTCGTTGTTGGTTGGGCAAGGTAACATGCGTTAATTGGTCGAACACCAATTGTTTGGTCGCATATGAACAACATTGACATCCCGAGAGGACCGTAGGAATCAGCCATTCACATTGGAATGAACGAATGACTTGTGGCATCGGTCTTTCTCTCGATATGAACTCTCTCAAATCTGTTGTAAAGATTCGAAGAAAATTACTCACTGATTGTGAGGTTTGAATTGGAACCCCCAGTCCATGATTGGACAGGACTGGCTCTTGGTGAACATGGATCTGGTTGAGATGCCTTGAATCCATGAACTTCTTATATCTGCCCCTCAATCTAGTCGCGCTACGCAGAGTATTCGGGGGTCTCGCAGGTTCTGTATTGGATTTCGTCACCCGAACGCATGCATGAGCTCTAGGTTTTGCTGGCGAAACGCAGTCTCGAAGTCTGCATTTTGGTTTTGAAACGCATATTTGAGAGTTGCGTTCATTTTGTGGAATGCACCCCTGAGGGCTGCGTTCAGTCTTCTTCTCACAGAGCCTATGTTTGGGCTCATAAACGCGAGACTTGCATTCTAAAACAGAAACACAGGGCACAAGGTCGCGTTTAGGCTCACAAACACGAAACTCGTGTTGACTTAAAGATCGGCATTCACGGAGATGTGCTCGTCGTAGGTATCTCCTCCTTCGTTGAGCAGCGTTCTTCTTAGCCTGCTTCAAGGCCTTTGTAGCGACATCACCATCTATGTTGATCAAGTTTGTCGCCTCAATAGGCTTCTTGCGACCCGATACCCGTCGTCTTGACGCGGGTTTGGCTGAAGCTGAGCCTACTCTATCTGGGGAGGGGTTGTCCGAGCAGTTTTCCTTAGGCGGTTCGGTTGCAATTGGAGCAGTTAGAGCTTTAGTCTCTTTGGAGACTTTGTGGATCTTGCGCATAGCCTTGGGGCTAAGGGATCCGGAGGAGAGGGCCTCCTCAAATTTGGCTTGATCAAACTCTACCACGAGAGTTTCGACAATTATTCCAGTGAGATGAACGTCGGATTGCACCACCACTTCTTCATCAGAGAAGCTTTTCCCCAGCAGAGTCGCCATCTTTTGTTTGTGGAAAATTTTGTAACAAGAAAATATTAAAAGAATTGAATTTGATTGTTATTCTCTCTAACTGCTTAGAAAAAGAATGTTTACAACTCTCACAACTCTCAATTACAATTGGATTTCCTGATTACAAAAGAGAGGAGAATTGATCTGGATTCTCCCCTTTGTTTAAATCTGGATTCTTCACGGTGGCGATGAGATGCCTCCCTCGAATGCTCGCGTCGAGTTTGCTTCTCGTTGACGATCCGACTTCTTGTTTCACTGGAACATGATCTTCTCCTCACGATTTGACGTTGTGGAGAACTTGTGTGGCAAGTTTTAGAACTCTGAACGAGTTTGTTTGATCTTAACCGTAATTGGTTAGACAAGCCAAATATCTCTGCTTTGCTGCCAAGAAGTTCCAACCGACCCGAAAATGCTAGCCCTTAACTAAGCTGATTTCTTAGTTATTTATAAAGGATTAAGGGGTGTAACCACCTCCTTAATTCGCTCCTAAGTGGGGCTAATGGGATGTAACCACCCCTTAAATTACTCCTGAGTGGAGTTGTGATCCCCTCAGATCGTGGGAAACGGTTTTGAAACCGTTCAGCTCGTGTTTGAACGAGTCAAACACAAATTCTGTATTCTGGCATGAATTCTGCATTTACACGTAGCGTCTGGAGGCTCGGACGCATCATCTGGAAGCTTGGACGCAGTGTCTGAAAGCTCGGACGCATCGGCTGGAAGCTGCGTTTGGCAGCGGACGAAATCTGCGTTGGCAACGGTATGGAACTGCGTTTGGCAGCGATTGGAGCTGCGTCGGCAGTGATTGAAGCTGCGTTGAGTAGCGGTATAGAGCTGCGTTGAGCAGTGCTATAGAGCTGCGTTGGGCAGCGGTTGGAGCTGTGTTGAGCAGCGGTTGGAGCTACGTTGGGCAGCGGTTGGAGCTACGTTGAGCAGCGGGTGGAGCTGCGTTGAGAAGCGGGTGAAGCTGCGTTTGGCAGCGGGTGAAACTGCGTTTGGCAGCGGTATAGAGCTGTGTTTGAGCTGCGTTCGTGGCTATGAACGCGGTGCGTCTTGATGCTGGTACGCGGGGAGGACTTCCACGTCTTGGTTTGAAGAGACCGTCGATTTGTAATCTCTTTCTGTCAAAGATCGTCGTTTTATAATCTTTGCTTTAGCTCTTTGATATGTGAGAGTCGTCAGATTGTAACTCCCGATGTTGATTGTGAAGGCTGTTTGATTAGAGCTTCAATCAGTTGTCATAAAGGTCGTCAGGTTGTAACCTTCAGCGATCTACGTGAAAGTCTTTAAATTGTAGCCTTCTGGAAGTTATCAAATTGTAACTTCCATCATCGGTGTTTGATGGGATCAGCTATCTATTGTGATTTTTAGACAGCCTAAAATCATATCTTCATTAGAAATAGTATCAAACTTAGAAGTTAAAGACTCATGATTGGATTTCAAAATTACATGCTTGCTTTTTAAATTAATAAAATCATTTTGCAATTTCTTGTAGGCATGCAATAATTTATCACTAGCACAAGCAAGTTCATCATTAGGTAAATCATTAGTGGTTTCGAACTCGCAAACCTCACTAGGGCTATCGCCTAGTGGCCGTGTGCATGATGCTCCACATGAACTTGAAGTCGGATCCTCCAAAGCTTGTCGGATCGCCTCCAAGTCCCCTTGATGTGCTTCAATAAATGTCCATAAAGTGTAAGCACTATCAAAAGAATCAAGCTTGTTAGACATAAATGAATCAAATGCATTTAATAAAAATTCTAACATAAGCTTGTTCATAATAAACATCTTTTTATCATGTTTGCTCCACTTGGATTTCTCCAATGTGGGCACAATATAAGCACAATCAATGATTTCCCATAAATCGATATTTTTAGATTGAACAAATATTTTGAATCTAAAACACCATTGAGCATAGGGAAAACATTGAATTTAGGAGAAATACTAGAATCATAGCCTAAATAAGATGCATCATTCATATCCATAATTTGTAAAAATATACAAGCAAGATGTAAATGCAATCAAAACAAGATTAGCACAAAAAGATAACTTGGATCTTTAACTCAAGGCGATTAGTCCTTAAATCAAAGAGCACCAAGCTCTGATACCAATTGTTAGACCCTAGAGGGGGGTGATTAGGGTCTTATGCTAATCTAATCCAATTAAAATGCCAATTAAAACTAATTAATAAGTTATTCTAGCAAGTATGAAATATAACAACTATATAAGCTAGGATAAGCAATATGAACAATGAGATATATCCTATATGATAGAAATATATGCAAGGATATATAAACAACACAAGGGTAAACAATCTAAACAAGATAGTGGATGATATAGAAATGAGCAATGCACAATGACGATATAAGATATGAACATAAATATGAATGAACGCCAAAGCACACTCAAGCAATCAATATGATCACGGAGTTCGGACCTTCCGTCCTACGTCTCCGCTCCCCACTCCCGGGGAGAAATCCACTATCACAACCAGGTTTTCTACGTTCACCCGAATAATGTTTACACCTCACACTCGGTTTTCTAGCTAACCGAAAACTTTACAATCAACACTCTTGCAATCCTACTCTACACCCACTAAGTGTTAGACCTAGCCGTGTCTCCCTCAAGTGCTCAGTTACAACCTCTCCCTAGGTTCGTCAACCGACGCCACTCCTCTTAGAATGATCCCCGACTCTCACCACACACTCCTCACTCGGTGTACATGTGTATTACAAAGTGAATATCACAATAAGCACAAATTAACAAATGATTGTTCTCTAATATGGATGAGAACACAATGAAAGCTCACACTCAATGTTACAACTCTCACCAACCTAACTATACTATGTATGACAATATAATAAGCTCATGTGGGTGTGTGTAAACAATGAGTGAAATCAAATCTAACTCAAATAGCAAACTAGCAATAAGAATTAGAAAATCAATAATAAAATTGCTAGAGAAAAGAGTTAGAAAACTTCTCTAAAACACAAAGAAGATGGTGAAGAAGATTGAGAAAGAATCCCTCAATCTGTAGTGAAGCTTCCTCCTTTGTAAACAGAAACCCAAACTTAAACAAACAGTAAAAACCTTAAACCATTGTTTAAAAAACTTTGTATAAAACTTTCTTGATCTTATATGATAGAAAGGGGTTTGAGGGTTTATATAGGAAGAGAAAACTAACATCAAACCCCAAACAAAAGTTCCCAGAAAATCCCAGCCAACGGTAACAAAAATAGCCGTTGGAAAGAGTCAGACTGAGCGGTGGTCGACCGAAAAAATTTGCGGTCGACCGCGATCCAGATCCCAATCTAAGAATCGAGCAGAGACAACGTCGGTCGACCGGTGTGGTCGACCGATAGAAATTTCGAGCTTTCGGTCGACCACGACGGTCGACCGACAAACTCTCTGCTGCCCAGAGACGAATGAACACATGGTCGGTCGCCGAGAACTGATACATTCCAAAACTGATTTTAAAACACTGTTTAAAAATATCAAATAAATTCTAAAAAATGTAAAACTTTGAGAAATGATTGTAGACATGATAATAAACATGCTATAACAAAAATGAAAAATATCATCATTTTACAAAATAGTCCAAAACACGAAAATGTAAACATATGAATTTTAACATTTAGGCTAAACCATGTTTTAAAACTTTGCACAATGATTTTGTAAACTTAATAAAATATGTATATGATTGTTATTAAGTCCATAAACTGAGAAAACAATATTTTCATAAATACAATAGAAAATGAAACCATTTTGCTTTTACAAATACTCATATGTTTCATATCTAAGTAGTTAAACCAAATCACAATGATAAATATGAAATATGTAATTTCATATTTATAAACATGAAAACTATCAAACCCAAACATATATGTATATATATAACTATATATATACAAAACAGAAACGTGTATGTGTGTATATATGATTGAGCTTAAAGTACTAACACACATAATATAAACTCCTAAACTAAAGTTACCTAAACAATGATCTTGTTCTTCATTGTAGCTCAACTTGGTACACGTTGCGGATGAAGCTTGAACTTGATCTTTAACTTGAATTGTATAAGCTTCAACCCGATATTCCGCCAACCTCCTTTGGATATGATCGTTGAAGCTCTATTCCATCCATCCTCCTACTACGTTGTTTGTCTACAATAAATACGAAAACACAAATACTAGACAAACAATATTAGTGGTAAATTATTTGTTAAACATCATCAAAACAAGAAGGCCAACAGGATATATTGCGGGCTTGTGTTATAGATTCCCAGGGCAGTTGGGAGGACCACATCCCATTGATTGAATTTGCTTATAACAACAGTTACCAAGTAACAATTGGTATGGCACCGTATGAGGTGTTGTACGGGAGGCCTTGTAGATCAGCTAGTGTAGGCTATCAAAAAAAACCAAAATAGATAGCTGATCCCCCATTAAACACCAATGATGGAAGTTACAATCTGACGACTTCTAGAAGGCTATAATTTGAAGACTTTCACATAGACCGATGAAGGTTACAATCTGACGACCTTCACAACAACTGATGAAAGCTCTAATCAACACCTTCACAATCAACATCGGGAGTTATAATCTGACGACTCTCATATTTTCAAGGAGCCAAGATGAAGATTACAAGATAATAGTCTTTGCAACGCTCTGCAGAAGAAGCTATAAGTCATTGGCTCCTTCTAAAAACGCGGAATTCATCTTCGCGTTTCAATTCCTGAAACGCAGGCGACCCCCGCGTTTCCAAGCTTCAACAAGCAAAACACGAGCGACCCTCGCATTTCCAACCTTCAGCAAACGAAGCGTAGGCGACCCCCGTGTTTCCAACCTTCAAACTCTAAAACGTGAGCGGCCCTCGTGTTTTTCAACACCCAGCGAGTACCCAACTCCGCGTCTCCATTCTAAAACGCGGAGTTAGGGTCCTGAATGCCAACGTAGGCGTTTGACTCGTTCAAACACGAGCTTAACGGTTGCAGAAACCGTTTTCCCTCCATGATTTGAGGGATTTCCGCCCCACTTAGGAGCTGATTAAGGGGGCGGTTACACCCATCTCAACCCTATTATGGAGAGAATTAAGGGGGGCGGTTACACCCCTTAATTCCCTATAAATATTGGTAAACACAATTAAGTTCGGGCTGGCTTTTTGGATCTGAGACTTGGCAGCGATGAGGGAACTTCTTGGCTCGGATTGACCTTGGAGCTTGGCAGCAAAGAGAGGATATTTTGGAGCATTCTCGGATCTGGAGATCGACCATCAGAGCTCTCTTCTGGCCTTGGCATATTAACCGATTTTCGGTTCAAATCAACTCTTTACAGAGTTCTTCTAAACTCGTTCAGAGTTCTAAAACTTACCACGCAAGTTCTCCACAGCGCCAAATCGTGAGGAGAAGACATCGTTCTAGTGAATCAAAACGTCGGATCGTCAACGGAGAGCAAACTCGACACGAACATTCGAGGGAGGCACTCCATCGCTACCAAGAAGAACCCAGTTTTAAATAAAGGGGAGAATCAAATTCGTTCTCCTCTCTTTTGTAATCAGGAAATCTAAATTGTAATTGATTTTGAGAGAATACAAGTTAATTTTTTTTCACTGTCTTTTTACTACAAATTTTTCCACAAACACCTAGTTGCTGGGCAGAACCAGAGGACAACCTATTGCTTAGACCGGAGTTAATGAGACAGACTATAGAAAAGTAGCAATAATTCGGGAGCATATTTTTTAGTTCAGAGTCGTCAGAAGAGTTATGAAGATCAGAAATGATGACCATTAGAGTTCCAGGTTGGGGACTATGTATTATTAAAAATATCACCAATGAAGGGAGTTCAGCGATTTGATAGATGAGGAAAACTTTCCCTGAGGTATATTGGTCCATTCAGGAGAGTGGAGCGCTTTGGAACTGTTTCATATCGGCTAGATCTTCCAACATCAATGTCGAGTATACACGATACCTTTCATGTTTTGATACTTAAGAATCTACGTGACAAGGAGCAGCAGCGAATGTTAGACACGCCAGAGATTAAGATTCTTGATGATATAACTATTATTGCAATTCATGTGTGTATTCTTGCAAAGGAGGACAAGAGACTTAGAAATAAAGTGATATCTTTAGTTAAAGTTCAATGGAATCGTAAAGGAGCTGAGAAAGTTTCTTGGGACGTGATGAGGATATGCATCACGACGACTTGCACCTATTTGAGCAAGTAAATTGTTTGGATATGATTTGTCTATGTTTATGATTATCTATATGCTTATATTTATGTTTAACGCTAGAATGATGGTATTAACACTTATCTCCTAATTATTCGGAACATATAGTATATATATATGGGGGGGGGGTTCCTTATTTGGATTTTTCACCCGACGTACTTGTTCCGTTTAGTTAGGGGTTAAGTGGGAGTATTTGCATTCTAGATAATTAAGTATAGATATCGAGGAAGATTCTTAGGAGCGCGAAGATGTTATGCATCGTGACTACACGCACCTGTTTGAACAGGTAAGTTGATTGATTTTGATTAGTGTTCATGATTACTCATATGATCATATTTATATTTAACGCTAGAATGAGGTGTTAACACTTAACTTCTAATCATTCGGAACACATAGTATATATATGGGGGGTTCCTTGTTTGGATTTTTCGCCCGACGTACTAGTTCCGTTTAGTTAGGGGTTAAGTGGGAATATTCGTATTTTAGAGTGGTAAGTGTAGATATTTCAATGTTTTATATGTGGAGATTTATGGTAATGTATTATTAACCTCTACGATACGTTTGCGGAATTTCGGGGACGAAATTCTTTTAAGGGGGAAGAATGTAAAACCCTAAAAATTTGAATATTTTGTAATAAATAATAAATATGTTGTATTATGAAAAAATAATATTTATTAATGTTTTAGTATGCTAAGAATTGATTTGAGATCAATTCAATGTATATATGTGAATATAGAAGTGATATCATGCACACATGCACGGGCCTGAATCTGGGAAAAACGACCAGTTAAAAGTATATACATTTTACACACTAAAACAGTTAGAATCTAGGAAAACATAAAATACTAAAGTTGTAGGTATCTTTAAGATATTTCTAACAAATCTTATATTACCTCATTCCGATATCGGACACGAAAGTTATTGCCAAAATACCGAAGGTTATTTTCCTAGTCACTAGGTTTCCTGGTTCGGGTCAAACATGTTTGTTTCGGGTTTAACTCTATAAATACCTGTGTTTTTATGAAAATTCCATTCTTTTATCATATCTATGAACCCTAGCAGCCACCCTCTCTCCTTAAAAATCCTAGATCTTATTCTTTTGAGTTTGGAAAGCTTTGTGAAGCAAAATATTGACACAAGGGCGAGATCATCGACGTGTGACGAGGGAGAACGGGTGGTTTGTGCTCATGGATTGCTTACTTTTTATTTTAGAGGCTTTCACATGAGATTAAGGCAAGATTATCTTCATCCAAACCTATCCCCATAGTTAAATAACTAGTGTAGATGATTAATATGATGTTGAATATGTGTTTTCATGCTTTAATCTTAACCTGTGGTGTTAAAAGTCAGATTTTTAATAGTAAACCTTAAAATAAATGCTAGATGAATAATATTTTCTTATTGTTTATGATAGTTTCATGATCATGATCATTAGGTTTATTCATAATTTTATTTATATATAAGAAATTTAAGTGATGTACTATATATATGTTTTTCTGCAGAAAACTGCATCACTTGTATAATCTTTAATTGAGAGTTTAAGATAGAAAACAAACTCTAAATTTAACCAAATGAGTTTTAAATGAAATCTATATGTATCTAGTTTTTAAAATAAAAGATCATTCTTAAAAAGACTTTGTATTGAGAAAGATATGTTATGTTTACTAATAACATGTCCTGCAGAAAAACGGCTGCACATATATAATGTTTAACTGGAGATTTGGAATAACAAATAAACTCCAAACTGAACCAAACTTATATCATTTGAAAGATTTGTGAATCTAGTTTTTAAAACAGAAAACCATTTGTAAAAATAGTTTTCCTAGTGAAAGATATGCTTATTTTTCTAACAGATATCCCGTCTGTTTTTTCCTGCTTGTTTTGTGGAGCTGTGTTGCGCCGTTTTGAGGTGCGTTCACGGAGTTTTGAGCCGCTTGATGTTACACGTATAGTCATGAATATGTTATGTTATACATTTAAGAATCCTAAGAGGATTATGATAAATTTTGATTTGATCATATTTGAATTAGATATCGTTCATATACATGTTGGATGTCGATGATGAGCACAGCTCAGTACTATATGGGATAGTACGTCAACATACTATATATACATGGTTTATACATTAGGTGAATGTCGTTAATGAGAACAGCTCAGTACTATATAGGATAGTGCATCGACATACCAGAGATACAAAAATTTACATGAGGTGGATATCGTTGATGAACTCAGTTCAGTACTACACGAGGTAGTGCGTCGATATTCTACATGTACAGGCCATTGAGTCGGATTTTTTGAGGCTTGATCTAGCCATCCATCCCTCACTAGGGTGCGATGAGGCTCGTGAGCCGTATTTCTAGGATGCCTATTTGGTAGTCCGTCCAGCACTCATGTTACGTACTGAGATCGCGATGAGACTAATGAGCCGTGTACACAGTTCAGGATACCTACAGGGTAGTCCGTTACACTGAGACAATTACTTGATAGCCTAAGTATGGCAGATGCCTATTATGAATATGACTTATCATTAAACTATATGACTGAGATACGTTACTTTTGAAAGTATACAAAATTATGTGTTGGTATTTTATTCTATCTCTCCAGTGATAGTGGGAGATATTATAAATACGATGTGTTGGTATCTTATTTCTTTTACTGTCTTCTTTAATTCTTAGTTGGGATTAATGATTACAGATTCATAATTTGAGACTTATGGTATATACATGAGGGTTTCCTTGTTTGGATTATTTCGCTCGACGTACTACGTCTCGTGTTGTAGGTTTCTAAATATTAATCCTACTTAGATACGGGGAAAATAAATTTAGGTAGACTATGCTTAATAGATAGAGCCTTCACTCCATCTAGTAGCCCTTCCCCTGGGGGCGGATGGAGGTAATCTTTCTATAGCGCTCTGACGCTCTTGTTATTGTTCTTTTTCTTTTTAATTACTTTTCAGGTAGTTCGGAGTTTCGAAGAGCCGCAGGGTGACGGAGTTTTGACATAGTCGCCGTCGCGTACTTTTACTTGTAGAGACTCCATTGTAGTTTTGAGTTTCATTCAGACATTAGAGGTTCATATTCATATTGTAAAGGCAATATGCCTTAGTACGATTTTTAGTTGGTTTATGTTGAGACATTTTCATTATTCAGATATCAGATGTATTATAGTTGAGACATGATTCTTTTCATTTATGAGATATCTCTTCTATATCATGTCTATTACATTTATTCCCTTTATTTTGCCTGTTTGTACCTGCACTTTTATTTGGTTCTACTAGAGGATATTACTGTGATTTGTGAAACATGTTTATGCACAGTGTGGGTGCATGGTAGGTTTAACATCTCTGATTTCACCTTCGACTGCAGCCTTGTGTGAACCCGGAGATGCCACATACTTGTACTCAAATAAAGCAGATTGCAAACTCTTAACACACAAGAATGCAATCTCAAAGGTACACAGTTCAAATTGACAAAGATATCATATATGAAACAATTTACAATACAAAAGTGTAGAAAAAAAGAAAGAGAGATACATGAGCCCCTAAGAGGTCAGACTCAAGAGACAAGCAGGATTGAGAGGTATAGAAGATTGACCCTAGAGCTAGAAGCAAGAATCGGACTCGGTGGATCGGATGTAGTGGATGGCAAGGGAGTCAATTGAACATCAGTCTCAACCCCTTCACCTTTCTTTGCCCTAGGCTCACTCACACAGCTATCAAGAGTCGAGCCCTCGCTTTCCTCCTTGGCTGACCCTTCGCTGTCCTCGTCACCATCTCCGCCATCAAGCGTAAGTCCCCCTCCCTAATTCTTTATCTTCAGAAGCGCGTCTAGGCAATTGGCCACCCTCAGAGAATAGTACAATCAGTCAGGTTTGCTTTGAAGATCGGACAGGAGCTGTGCCTCGAGGAAGTCATAGCTCTCCTTGCAAGCCATCGCCATCTCCATTATTCTATAAGCGTTGTGGTGATAGCCTTCAATAACCTCGAATCAATGGGCCTCGACGTCCTTATGAGCAAGGCAGTCTTATAGAGCCTGGACCTCAGCCAAGGACGACTCGTGCTATCACTCGGCCTCCAGCGCAACCTGAATGCTCTCATCCCTGAGCTTCATGAGAGCCACCTGCTCCTCCTTCAGCTCGGCCCATAAGCTCTGGTTGGCCAAACGATGCGATCAGGGTCATTCTTAGGCGTCATTCCTCTCTTGCTTCTCAGCCGCAACCTCCTCAGATAGATATCTTATCCTATTGTTCCATTCAAGGAGCTCGTGCTCGAGATGGCTGACATCTTCCTTGAGCTTGCTGATCTCAGCCAACTTCTTGCTATTAAAAGTCTTCAGGCTATCGACCATCTTCTCCTATATTTCTACCTCCCAACACCACTTGTCGTCGTTTTGCCACTAGATGGCCAACTCATCCTACTTGGTAGCTAATGACAAGAAGACCTTCTCCAAATCAATCTTCTTGGCCTCTAGCTCTTCTGAAACTTGAGGAAAGAGGTTTGGGCTCACACATAGTGGCCGAACAACTACTGCTTCACCAAAGATCCACGGACTATGTAGAGCTTGAGGCATTGATGGAGGCTGACATATGATTCGGCATCTCAATCTCACCGTTGTGTGGGAGGTAGAACTTCTCGATTGCTTGGGTTTAGGCAAGTCAGGACTCCAGGATGGACCCCCTCTTGTCAAGATGCCACCTGACCTCATATCTTAACTTCGTAGATAGCTCTCTATAATATTGGGGATTGGCTCAGGAAGACCCTATCAGTTGCATCCTCAACTAATCTCATTTCTCCACCTCAATTTTGTCGATGCACTAAGGAGATTAATGAATGCCTACAACAAATTGCATCACAATTTCATGAGTTTGAAAAGCAAGCATGTGGAATTAAAATCCGATCATGATTTGCTAGCATTTAGATTTGATATCATTGCTAAAGAGAATGTGATTCTTAAAGATAACAATGATAAATTAAAATTGGATCATGATGCTTTGACCTTAAATATTGTTAGCTTGTCTCATGAGGAGATTGATGCTATGTTAGACGTAGAAGCTATTAGAAATGAATTTACTTCATTCAAGAATGATCATGTTTTCTCTACTTCTATTGACAATGTTGTTGTGCCAAATAATGAGTTGAATAATATGAAAAATCGTATCTCTTCTTTAGATTTAACATTAATTACATGCATTGACAATCATAAGAAACTTATGGACATGTATACTAAGTCACGTGCTACTACTTCCAAACCACCCTTCACTATGCACACATCTATAGCAAAGTTTACAAATGCTCTATTTGCGGTCGTAACGGCCATATTGCAAATTTTTGCTATGATGCACAAAAACCCATTATTCCCAATATTATTGCTCCTTGTGCATCTCATCAAGTCTCTTTACCCCCCCCCCACACACACACGCACCCATTGTTCATCCTAAGCATGTTGATGTGTTTAAATGCGAATTTTGTGGTAGATTTGGTCAGTTGGCAAAATTTTGTTTTGATTTGAGAAAAGTTTCAAAATTGTAAAATACTTCAAAAAGACCACATTTGTTTGAAAATGATTCTCGTGCATAATTAAATTGTCAATAAAAACAAGTGCATACATTCCGTTACACTTATTGTAATAGGATGAGTCATTTGCGTGATTTTTGCTATTACTGGATCGTGCACTAAATGCGCGCAAATAGAGTCATAACCCAAGGGTATTGGATTATATTGATAGGGGTCATGTCCGTTAACTCTCTGACACCAAAAGTGTTTGGGTGTCAAAACCCGTTTGATTTTAAAACAAGTTTTTTTTAACATTTACATTTTTTCCTTTTAGGAAAAACGTGTTTGCAAAACTTAATTTTTTGGAAATATATATTGATCAAAATTTACCTAAATGAAAATAAAATTTTTATTTTGTTTTCATTACATATTATGATTTTATTGGTTTCGATTTTGGTGAAAAGCTAGATTGGTCGCCTAAGGATACAATCAAGAGGAGGGCATTGATTATGACAAAACTTTTGCACCAGCTGCAAGAATGGAGTCAATTCGTATGTTTTTGTCTTTTGTTAGTTTTAAAATTTTCATATTATTTTAAATGGATGTTAAAAGCGCCTTTTAAATGGTTTTATTGATGAAGAGGTTTATGTTGAGCAATCCCCATATTTATTGATCCTTTTCTTCCAAATTATGTTTGTCGGGTTCAAAAAGCTTTATATGGATTGAAACAAGCTCTAAGTTCTTGGTATGCTTGCCTTTCTAGTTTTCTTGTCAAAAATGGTTTTTCAAAAGGAAAAATTTATAATACTTTGTTTGTTAGAAAAAGTAAAAATGATTTCATCTTAGTTCACGTCTATGTCGATGGTATTATATTTGGGGATACTAATGAATCTTTGTGCAAGAAATTCTCAAAAGTTATGCGAAAGCAATTTGAGATGAGTATGATGGGAGAGCTCACATTTTTCTTTATAAATAAGACGATGATGGAATTTTCGTCTCACAAAGCATGTATACAAGAGAGTTGGTGAAGAAATTTGGGATGATAAACTCCACGCACGCACCAACTCCAATGAGTACCTCCGTCAAGTTGGACATGAATGAAAGTGGTGAGAAAGTAGACCAACAGTTGTATCAAGATATGATAGGTAGTTTACTTTATCTCACTGCTAGTAGACCCGACATAATGTTTAGTGTTTGTGCATGTGCACGGTTTCAAACTTCTCCTAAAAGATCTCATTTAATTGTTGTTAAATGTATTATTAAGTATATAAATGGTACAATTGAACTTGGTTTGTTTTATTCGAAGCATACTACTTTTGATCTATTTGGTTATTGTGATGCCGACTTTGCTGGATGCAAGGTAGACCACAAGAGTACTAATGGCACGTGTCAATTCTTAGGCAACTCCCTAGTTTCTTAGTCATCCAAGAAGTAAAATTGTGTCACCTTATCCACTATGAAAGTGAAATACATTGCCACCATCTTATGTTGTACTCAATTATTATGGATGAAACAAAATTTGTTTGATTTTGACTTACATTTTCATGATACAATTTTTTTTTGTGATAATACTAGTGCTATAAATATTTCAAAAAATTCAGAACTTCATTCTAGAACCAAATATATAGATGTTCGAGATTACTTTTTGTGTGATCATGTAGAAAGGAAAGATGTGTCCCTTATCTATATTGATACAAAATTTTAATTAGAGGACATCTTTACCAAGTCTCTTTGCGAAGAAACATTTTATCATATAAGAGGTGAATTAGGCATGTGCATCCCTTGATTCATGTTTGTTTGATCTTTTAAAATGACGTTCTATAATTGTTTTTATGAGTTTTTGTTTGAATTGTTCTGGAATTTTCTTTTACGGATCCAAGTCAGAGATAGTTTTTAACAAAACTCTTGTTGGCCTTTTTGTTTTGATGATGTTTTAACAAACAATTTACAACTAATATTATTTGTTTAGTGTTTGTGTTTTCTTATTTATTATAGACAAACAATGAGTTGAAGGTTGGATGGAATCGAGCTTTCACGTTCATATCTATTGGAGGATGAAGGAATAGGAGTGAAGCCAATGCATTCAAGTCAACTATTCAAGTTCAAGCTTCATCCGCAAAGTTTATTAAGAAAATCTTATTGAAAATCAAGACATTGCTTGGTGTATTAGTTTTGGTTTATATTATGTGTGTTGATACTTTAAGCTTAATCATATACGCACATACACGTATTTGGTTTATATATATATATATATATATATATATATATATATATAT
>BQKN01062160.1:134438-145146 GCA_022839385.1 Asparagus kiusianus
GAATATAATTAGAAAATACATACTTGTTTCATGTTTATATGCTTATATATGATTTCATCAATGTCAAGTTGATTTAGTTTAATGAAATCATGTTAATGTTTCTAAAATTTACAAAACATGTGTATTTTTGTTAAAATATTATATTCATGGTTTATATACTTAATAACAATATTTTATATCTTTTACCAAGTCTATATAATCATTTCATAAAGTTTCAAACTTTGTTTAAGTCAAAATGTCAAAAACAAGTGTGTTGACTTTTCATGTTTAGGACCTTTTTGAAAAATGAAGAGATTTCTCATTTGGGAGGTGCAATTCTAAAAATATTTTTTGTAACATGTTTATTATCATGTTTACAAGCATTCCCCAAAGTTTTAAAATTTTTAAAATTTATTTGCTATTTTTAAAGGAACTTTAAAAAATAGTTTTACTATTCATTACAAGTTGATATTATGTTATCAGTCGACTGATGCAAGTGTTCAGTCGACTGATGCAAGTGTTCAGTCGACTGAAGAAATCACCTAGAATTGCAAAAAAAAATCTATTTTTTATTCAGTCGACTGATCAGTTGACTGATAAGGTCTTTAGTCGACTGATGTGCTGCGAGCTTCTTGTAACGGTCAGCTCATCATTCGACTGATCCATCCCGTCAGTCGACTGATGGCTTGTAACGGCTATATTTTTAGTTTACATTATTTTATCTTTTTGCTTGGTTTTCTTGAATTTTGGCCTTTGTCTTATGATCCTATTTATACCCCTTGTCCTCTAATATTCTGAAGTAATTAAGAAGTGTTTAAAACAAGTTTACAAGAGTTTAAAGTTTGTTTAAGTTTCAAGTTTGTGAAGAAATTTTCACAAGAGCTAGAAGAAATCATCCTTTGGTGTTTGAGCTTCAACTCATCTCTCTCTCTCTCTCTCTCTCTCTCTCTCTCTTGATTTACAGAGAAGTTATACTTAGACGCAATTCTAGCTATTTATTATTTTGATCTTAATTTCCATAAGCTAAATTTTATATTGAGTTTAGTTGTTTTTATTGATACTCTTTGTTACACACACCCACATTGAGCTTTTAGTATTTTCATACATAGTATATTTAGGGTTGTGAGATTGTAGTATTGAGTTGGCTTAATTGAGTTCTCACCTTGTTTAGAGAACAATCATTTGTTGTAGAGCTTAATTATGAGATCATATTTTATTGCACAAATACACTAACAAGAGTGTAGAGATGAGAGACGTGGTCAGTCCTAAGAGGAGTGGGGTCAGTGGTAAAGCCTAGAGGTAGGTCGTAATTCCGAGCACTTAAGGAAGACACGTGAGAGGCCAACACTTAAGGTGGGATTTGTATAGTTACATTATGAGTGATTGTGAACGTTGATCAGTGAGCGTTGAAAACCGATATTGTGAGGTGTCACGTTATTCGGGTGAGCGTCGAAAACCCGGTTGTGATAGTGAATTTCTACCCGGGAGTGGGGAGCGGGGACGTAGGTCTGAAGGATCGAACTTCGAGATCATTTTCGTGTATTTGAGTTTTCCTTGGCGCACTATTTTTGTTTTATTCTATTTCGCCATTACTCATGTTTATTTCACCCTTAGTTTAATATCCTTGCATATTACTTGTTATATATCATACTTGTTAGGATACATTTGTTAATTAGTTTTAAATTAGTAATCGGATTATATTAGTATAAACCCTATTCACCCTCCTCTAGGGTGCTTTCAACTCTCTGGCCAGTCAACTGATTTCATCACCAGTCGGCCAATTACTCTGTTAAGTCGACCGACATTTGATATTCCCAGTTGATTGTTTTTTTTTGATATTTCCAATCGACAGATATATCTATCAGTCGACTAACACAACATTTTTGTGTTTTTTTATTTTTTTCTTCCTCTCATTATCCTTATGTACCCTATTTTGATGTTGCCAAAGGGGGAGAAAATCTCCCAAAATTCGTACACATAGATAGGGGGAGAGTCTTATAGATAGGGGGAGCATCTATCTGTAGATAATTTTTTTTATCATTTATTTCTTTCTTTTTTGCTCTTTTATAATGGTGGTTTGTCATCATCAAAAGGAGTAGAAACTGATAATGGAATGCCTAAAGGCTACTCTACAAGCTGAAAGTCTAATCATGTCATCATGATAGAATGCGAAGCTTCTGGATCAACAAGATCTGAGCTGGAAAGGAAATCACTAAGAAATCTCCACTCGTAACATGATCATGCGGTACGACTGCATAAGTCCTGTCGGTGGCTGGTGACTGCTACGTTGATGGTGGTGAAACATATGGGACTGTCTGTCCCTCATGAATCTCCTAGATGGCACGAATCTGGCCTACTAGCCTCTTAATCCTCGAGATGCTTGGAGGTGCCTCAAATCCTCTGCTACTGGTCATAACCGTGGCCCTACGACTACTGACTCTGACCTCTATCATACTGGCCTCCTACTGGTGTACTGTGATAATCCTTCGCTCTATGTTTGATCTTGTTACAATTGTAGCATGTACGCCAATTTCTACACTGTTGCTGTGCTTTCGAATCATGATGTAGGTTGTGATCTCTTCTTATGCTGTCCTTGTTGCTGGTGGTAAAAATCATTACCCCACTACTGGGACTCTCTAGATTCCGTAATAGGTCTCTTGCCTTTACTATTATCACTATGCTGGTCATGATTTCATAACAACAAGCATATCTCCTTGCTTAAATCAGACTAGCTCTACTACTTGTCAAAGAAGAAAACAAAATTCTCCAAAATAAGTGGTATTCGTTGCTCTGGCGAATATTTGAAGTCGGTGCCATCCTCCGGTGCTATCCTTCGGTGATATCCTCTACACTAAATACATCTAACTCTGCTTTAGTATCAGGTCAATGTTAAGAAATTTTCACATGTTTCTTCCATTTATAGGCTGCACTTGAATCCGGCGTGCCCTGAAACTATGGTGCTCTTAGTGTCTTATATCTTTCTTATTCTTACAGAGCTAAGCCTCCTGCTCTGCGGCTCTATCAACAGCTGGTTGTGATGATGGTAAAGTCATTGGTATTGCCTCTTCAATAGGCACAACCGGTACAACTGGTCGTGGTACTCTAGAAAATATAATGTGTCTTGTTACTCGCTCCTTGAGTGTTGCTAGTCTCTGCTTATGCAAACGGTATTACAGAGTTGATCAGATAATGTAGAGCTTACCGCAGCTCGGGCTCTGCTTGTCTAGCTCTCCGGGTATGAGTTTTAGCTCGACCGCATCCTCATCCGGACATTTATAATATCAAGAGAAGAGCTTAGTAGGCACAGTAAATGAGGTCACAAACATATATACATAACATAACGTATCACATCGTATTCACGCAAATATTTTTCAATCAAAGTAAGGTAGTCATAATTTTTTTTATAATTTTCGAGGTATACGTATTACGTCCTCACTCATTCTAGGAATTCCTAGCGGACTTTATTATATGAATCATAGGAAACTCTATCCTAGCTCTATGACTCGACACAGAATGATCCTAAGGATGCTGGAACTAGAGCTCTAATACCAACCGTGACGCCCCTGGGTTCACACAAGGCTGCAGTCCAAGATGAATCCAATGACGCCAAACGTGTTATGCACCCACACAGTGCCTTAACATGTTTCACCAATCATAGCAATATCCTCTAGTAGAATTAAAAAGAAGTGTAGGTACAACATAGGCAAAAGAATATGATAGTAGTTCAATGAACATGATGAATACAGAAGATATAGCCAAATAATAATATCATGTCTCAAATGAACAAAATAAAATATAACTGAAATGGGAACAAGTGTAATATGTCTCAATACATCAAGTCAAATGAAGTATGACTAAGGCAATCGGCCTTTACAAAAATAAAATACAAACTCTAATGTCTGAATGAAAATACAAAACTACAATGGAGCCTCTAATGGTAAAATCATGTGATGACGACTATGCTATAACTCCGTCATCCTACGGCTCTTCAAAACTTTGAGTTGTCTGAAAATAAATTTAAAACAAAAAGAGAAACAACACGAGCATCAGAGTGCTATAACAAGATCACCTCCATCCGCCCCTATGGGAAGGGCTACTAGATGAAGTGGAGGCTCTACCTATTAAGCATAGTCTACCTAAGTAGACATTAAGGTATTGACCTTACTCTTGAGTTCTCTCATTTTCTTGTCCTCGTTCACATCTCTCTTCGAGCGATGTTGAGGAGAAGCAATTAGACTACCCCCAGTTTCATTGAGGGGTGCAATTAAACTACCTCCAGTGTTATCGAGGGGTGCATCAGACTTGATGACTTTATCCACTTCTGGATTATTGTTGTTTGCACCATTTTCAATGGGCATGATAGGTGTAGTGCGACAACTAGACTCAGCCCACTAACTGGACTCTGGTGGTCAAAGTCTTTGAGCCTACAACTCTCTCATTTGCTGCATGACCAACTCCATGTCTGTTTTTATTTCAGCTCTAAGCTCTTATTGTTGTTTGGCTAGATCTTCTTGAAGGGTCTGAGCTACGAGATCAGGAGTAATCGTGAATGCCTCCCTGGTTTTCCCTATGCTAGACATGGTATCGTTGGAGGCGATTACAGAGTAAGTATCCGAAAGTTCATCATTTGAAGACAATCCTTTGTGAATTCTGGTGGCTCCTAATTGAAGCTGAAACATTCGTCGGTCTATTCTTGGATCGACTTTTCTTCTGGGAAAAAAGTCGAGATTAGAGTCATTTGAAGCAACCACAGACTTTTCTTTGTCAGTCATGTTGATGTTGACTTCAGGGAATTCATCATCCTGGATGGCGGATTTTCTCTCATAGAAGCATTTTGATCCGAGTTTTGATGCTTTAGTTGCAATTTTCTCGAATACCGAGACCCTTTGTGAAATGTTCCTGGGGAAGTTACATTTTGATAATACTGCCTTGATAAGTCTCTCTCATGGACAATGAGAACTCATTTTTTGGACAATCATCTTTTGAGATTTGTTCGCACCCCTAGCCTGATGATGCAACTCATCGGCATGATGACTGGAGCAACATATCGACCGTTGGTTTGATTTCCCAGGTATGACATTATCTTTTGATGGACATGTCTTCTTCTGGGAATGTACAGTCTTACTGGCACTCTCAGGAGTCGCACGTTTGAAACCACCCCCTTGCGGGTGTAGAGACTTAATAGGCTCCTGGACTTTGACACGCATCCCTAGGCAAGAAGTGACAGGAATTCTCTCGGAAGGGGAGGCCTCCTTGTCTCTTTTGTGCACGTCGCATGAACAACTACATTGAGGTGTCCCAGTTTGTTTGGCGAGACACCTTTGAGTGATGTTTAGCTTGACGGGAGTGTTTGTACGACCCCCAGTCTGAGGAATTACTCGGGTTTTGATCACCGAAGCTTTGTGTTCTTTTACCGGATCTTTGCCTCGATCCTTATGCAGAGAAGTGAGTTGATATGCTATCGTTACTTTGAATTTTGATAGATCAACACTGCCGTAAGGCTACACCGGAGGTACGAAAGCAGACGGAACAAGAACAGAAGCTGACGGAGGCTGAGAAACACTCGCAGAGCTAGACCCCTATGCGAAACAGTCAGGACTGTTTCGCACAGGTGTGAAATAGTGTGGACCCTTTCATTGAGATGTGATTCAAAGACTTCATCAGGTCAATCTTTCCTCATGAAGCTCTCACCGTGACTCTAAAGTCCTTCAAGGATGAAGCACATCCAATATGCTTCAACCCAGTTAGGAGCAAGCTGCCAAAACCCTTTTCGGTCACCGGCATCTCTTTGATAATCAGGATTCTCTTGCAAAGTGAAATATAATAAAATATCTTCTTTCCATCATCCAATCTCTAGTTTGTTTCAATCACCAGGATCAATTCCACCAACTCCCACTGTGGTCACCAGCGTGTTTGCGTTGAAAATCTTTTTATTTGAGGAATCCACTACAACGTTTATCATTTACAATAGATTCAAAAGAAGGAGCCTTTTTATAAGACTTTTTTCACAAATAAAACAAATAGATATGATCTCCTAGAAACACACATAGGATCATTTATCGATTGCTCCTTGTGTGGGATCTTTACCTATGTCGAGGACGCTTTAGTCCGTGGACCACTAAAAAACCAAATCCGATTGATCGGAATGAAGGCTCGTTGTTCTTGTTTTGTGAAAGAAGCAAGAACAGAAGTAAATATCTCAACAACGTGAGATAAATACTCTTCTCAAGATCAAATTGACGTTTGATCCTAATGAAAGATCAAATTGACGTTTGATCCCAAGGAAATGATTGAAGGATGTTGAAGGGGCTGTAGATCTCTTGAACTCTTCTTCTTTATGCTGAAGAACTCTCCAAGAACTTGCATTTAGATCTGAAATTCATGCTCCTCACCCTCCAAAACATTAGGGCTTCACCGTTGCTCAGATCTCCTCAATCAGCACGTCGTCAATTACCAATTACACTTCACAAATGACAAGGGGGGGGGGGTATTTATAGCACTTCGGATGTCGTGTTCATGGATAAGAGTGTATCTTCAGCCAATAACCACTCTCCCACATTTAAGGATAGCCTTAAGGTAGTTAGGGAGGTTCTAAAACTGTCAAAACAGATCGAAAACTATCAAAATGCGTCTTAGGAATCCTGATTGGTGCGAAACAACCTTAGTGTTTCACACTATGTGACCATGTACGAAACACTCTTGGTGTTTCACACTTTTGGGTGTGAAACACAAGGCTACTTTTGTTATTCTTTTGTCATTTCGCCGTTTTGTGCGTTTCGTTGACTCGTACACTTCGCCGACTTGCTTCGTGCGCTTGTTTGCTTCTTTACGGCATTAGATGATCCTCTTTGACTCAGATGATGATGTTCATCATCTTTTCTTCATCTCAAGCTGTGTGCAGTAACCTATAGGTAATTCTTGAAACCTGCAGTCTTGACAAAGCTCAATAAGTCGGTTTAGGTGAGGCTTAACCTAAGGATATAAACTTCAAGCCTTAATCTGTGTGCCTGAAATTACGATGAAGTTCATTCGAAGAGAGATTCCAGGGGAAATTTGAGGCTAGAATTTCTAGTGAAGTTCAGGGAAAAATCTTCAGTGGAGTTTGTTGACGAGATCTTCTACGAAGTTCAGTAGCAAGATACTTGGCAAAGTTTAGGGTGAGGAATCTTAAGCGTAGTTCGGGTGGTTTTCGCCTATAAATAAGACCGTTTGCCTCCCTCTTTTTCACTTTGATTTCAAAAAATTCTCCTACTCTTCTTTGAACCCTAGCTTTCTCAAAAATCCCCAAAGTTCATTATCAATGGCTCCTTGTTGTGTAATTTTTAGGGGAAGAAGCTCTGATCGAGGGTCTCATTGGCCGAGAGCTAACGAGGTGTTGGCGCAACTAGAGATGGTAATGATAAGTGTCTAACCCATCCATGGTGATCTTTGAATCAGCCTCAATCTCAACCCATTAGGCTTTAAACAATGTCTTACGCATCTGAAAACTTGATTTACCTTTAAAGGCGAGATCCTTATGACCACTTGTAGTCTCTCTGATGAACTTTTGTCGTTAGCGATGAGATCTGGAAACAGTCATTAATGGTGCTAATTATGGCGAACTTCGCTCTTTGGGCGGAGTTCGCTTAGCCTTTTAGGCTTCTACAGCGGATTTTGTTTAGGCAGAGTTTGTTGCTTTGTTTTGAGCGATCTCTGCTAGAGTGATGTTTGCCAGTTTGGGTTGGCCTTCACTTAAGCAAGACTTACCTGTTTCAGTTGGATGAATTTTGCCAACTTGAGCAAATAAATGAAGTTCACTGTTTTTGGTTGAACTTCACTTCATCTTTTCAACACTTAGTTGATGTCGATGATTTTTGCTTGTGAGCGAGGTTCACCTCTGCTCTTGAGTATGACGGCTGAACTTGTCTTTAACTCATTTGTCATCTTTGTGTTGTTGCCTATTCAAGAGATCCCGTGAACCATCACAACCATTTTGGTCATGATAGAACTTATGATCCTGAAATGACGCATGTTTTTGACGGGAATGTCTCGATGTCCCTCAACAGCAACAGTCAAGAAAGGATCGAGACCATTTGTATGGGTAGCTATAGGACTTTACGAGAGATAATCACTAACGTGAAGTTCTCCGTCCCTCATGAAGACATATCGGTGAAGCCGTATTTCCTCTTCAGAGATAGTGTCTCTAGTCGAAAATCTCTCTTCCACTGGGTATAAGAGTACTAGTATTACATTCAAGGGGAACATCAATTTGCTTTCCTGGTGATAGAGCGTCAAGTCTCCTTCTTGTTCTTGCAACGCCTTACCGTGCCTCGCCTCTTGCGCTATAAGATCACAAATAGGGAGGATAGTGTTAAAATAGGCATTTTGAAGCATGGAGGTGGCTGTTGTCAAGAGGGGCTCTTTGGGACTAACATCATGGGGTTGTGTCTAGGCTTTGTAAATGAGGACGCACCAGCGAATGAAGTTGCTATCATCCCGAACATCTTTGGGAACGAGCTTGTGAAAAATGGCGCTCAGTATCCTGATAGGGATGCCAGGTTTCCCGGCTAGATTAAGTTGACAGGTACCTAGTGGTGGGCCCGTTTAGTAGAATTCACTCTCATCACCTTTGAGGAGAGATTACAAGAAATGGGGCTTTATGCACAGTTAGAGCTTTCAAGTATGGTGCTGGATTTGTGCACCAATTCTATACGACATTTGGAGCTGTACAATAGTGATAACAACACCTTCTTCATTTTGGTAGGGGAGATTTGGATTGCTCTTCATGAGATGTTTGAGGTGTCTCGTTTACCGATGTGGGGTCATCCGTATAAGGAGTGTTTTTGTACTAACGAGGAGTTGAGCACTTTATTTCATATTGCCCATATTGCAGAGGCATTTTGGGAACTAGTCTGCAACTTCATTATTTGCCAGAGGGCTACTGGGAGCACCGGTCATGACTATACCGTACTCTGTGTTCCTTGGGTTGAATACTTACTCCCTAATGTTAGTAAAAAGAGAAACGTAGGTCCGATTCTTCCAGCCATGGATGCTGATGTTAAGACTCACATCTTCAAGGATGGCTTCATATTGCACACTGCTGACTTTGATGAATAGAAAGCTGGAAAAAACTAGCCGTTGGGCCATCAGTCGACTGATAATGTTCAACGGTCGACTGATGAGCTGACCATTACAGGCCAACAATACGTCATCAGTCGACTGATGAACTCGTCAGTCGACCAATGACCTACTCAGTCAATTGGTCATTCGACCGAATAAGAAACAAAAACTATTTAACATCCAAGGTGATTTCTTTAGTCGACTGAGCACATTCATCAGTCGACTGATAACACTGTATCAGCATGATTGAAACAGAAAATCTGATTTTCAATCCTCTTTTATAAATAGCAAATAAAATCAAAAAATATAAAACTTTGGGAAATGATTGTAAACATGAAAATGAACATGTTACAAAAACTGGTTTTGAAAAAGCATCTCCCAAATGAGAAATCTCTTTACTTTACAAAAAGGTCCAAAACATAAAAACATGAAACACTTGTTTTTGTCATTTTGACTAAACCATGTTTTGAAACTTTATAAAATAATTTAATAGACTTGATAAAAAGTATAAACTATAGTTGTTAAGTCTATAAACTAAAAACACAATATTTTTTCAAATACAATAGAATATGAAACATATGAAAGTGTATATGAAGATATATATTATTTCATATCTATATAGCTAAACCAAGACATATATGTATATATATCACTATATATATACAAAACCAAAGCGTGTATGTGTGTATATGATTGAGTTTAAGATACTAACACGCATAATATAAATACCTAAACTAAATTACCCAAGCTTGATCTTGATCTTCAGTAAGCTCTTCTTGGTAAACTTGCGGATAAAGCTAGGAAGTGCTTTTAGACTTGAAAGTATTTGCTTCAATCCACTATTCCGCCAACCTCCAATGGATATGATCGTTGAAGCGCGATTCCATCCATCCTCCAACGTATTTTTTACCTAGAATAAATATAAAAACACAAAAACTAGACAAACAATATTAGTTGTAAATTATTTGTTAAACATTATTAAAACAAAAAGGCCAACACAACCAACCTCTGACAAGGATCTTTGTGTAGAATACCTAACAAGAAAATATAAATACTCGACAAATGATGATAGGAATTAGTTGTTAATCGTTAAAACTAGATTAGATAGTAGGCTCATAAACATGAGACCTAACAATCTCCCTCTTTTTGATGATGACAAACAATTTACACAAAGAGTATATAAAACATGCATGATATCAAATGAATATACAATTTATATTCCTCATGCATGATAGAAAATGATATACTCACAATACATCTATTTCTCCTCCTTTGTCAACATCAAAATAGGGAAAAACAATAAGAGAGTAAAAGCCCCCCTACAAATTATCTCGTTGAGTATAAAACAATATAGGAAAAGAGAGGGAATGCTCTCCCTATCAAAATGCCACATAACATGTATCAATAGAAATGATAAAGTAAATAAAGGACTCAAGATGATATATGCTTTAAGTTATCAATATGTGAGTATGAACAAAAAATATCATGACAACTCACATTCAATAAGACCATGAGAACACATATAGATATATCATTATGAAAATTGTGTCTCAATACACAAACATAAATATAGAAAAATATATAGACTTTATATATATATATATATATATATATATATATATATATATAT
>BQKN01062160.1:152264-164700 GCA_022839385.1 Asparagus kiusianus
ATATATATATATATATATATATATATATATATATATATATATGGAGGCAAACCCGAAACAAGAACAAAAGATCCAAAACCAAATCAAACTAGGAAACTGCCTTGAGTACCCGTCGGTCAATTGGTGGCTTGCCATCAGTCGACAGATGAGCTCCTATCGGTCGACCGACTGCAAGCATTAGTCGACCGACCTGAGGCTTTTCTAGCCTATAGGTTTACATGTGTGTGCATGTTTTCACTTGATTTGTGCATGTTTAACACTTGTATACTCTCATATATACACTTAATTAATCTCAATTCAATTACTAACGTACTCATTCATCCATAAATGATATTTATCATAATATAACTCATTTTTTACTATTTACCATAGTATTTTTAAAATTACGGGGTTTTACATTCACCCCTTTTAAAAGAATTTCGTCCTCGAAATTCCATAATCGTATCTTAGAGATTAATAATATGAGAAAAGCACGTTGAGGGGATAATCCAAATAAGGAAACCCTTACATACACATCTCGTACCATTAATCTCTAGATATGAATCACAAGCGATATTTACACTTAACAATCTAGAATACAAATACTCCCACCTAACCCCTAATTATACAGAACTAGTACGTCGGGTAAAAAATCTAAACAAAGAACCCCCCATGTATGTATCATGTGTTCCGAATGATTATGAGCTAAGTGTTAATATCCACATTCCAGCGTTAAATGCAAATGTAGCCATAAAGACAAAATAAAAACAAACAAATCATAGCTGACATTATACCTGCTCAAACAGCTGTGGGTTATCGTGATGTATATCCTCCTCACGCTCCCAAGAAGCTTCCTTAGCTCCTTTCCTATTCCAATGAACTTTGACTAACAAAATTACCTTATTTCTAAGCTTGTTGTCCTCTCTGGCAAGAATACAAACTGGAATCTCAATAGTGGTCAAATCAACCCGAAGCTCAAACTCTGGCGCATCTAGCACTCTCTGTTTCTCCTCATCACGTAAATACTTCTTGAGCATTGAAACATGAAAAACATCGTGTCACACCTGATATCGATGCTGGATGATCTAGCCAGTATGAAACGATTCCAACACGATCAACAACCCGTAATGGTCTAATGAATCTCGGGGTAAGCTTTCCCCGTCTACCAAATCCCTAAACTCCCTTCATAGGTGACATCTTTAATTAAACATAGTCCCTAACCTAAAACTCTTATAGTCGTTGCCACTCATCCACATAGCTCTTCTGTCGACTCTGGGTTGTGAGAATATGCTCTCGAATCAATGCTACCTTCTCCGTAGTCTGCCTCACGAGCTCTGGTCTAAGTAATAAGTTGTCCTCCGGCTCTGCCCAACAAATCGGGGATCTATAAGGCCTCCCGTATAATGCTCATAAGGAGCCATAACTATTATTGTAGGCAAACTCAATCAATGGAATATGATCCTCCCAACTACCTTGGAAATTAATAACACATGCCCGCAACATATCCTCCAAAACTTGGTTGACTCTCTCTATTTGGCCATCTGTTTGTGGGTGAAAAATACTACTATATTATAGCTGGCTGCCAAAAGAATTCTAGAATCTCTTCCAAAAATGAGATGTGAAAATTAAGCCTCGATCCGACACGATCGTCTCTGGAACTCTTTGCAAATGTACTATCTCTCGGATGAAAATCCTTGCATATGTCTCCACCGTATAAGTAGTCTTGATGGGTAGGAAGTGCGTCGACTTCGTTAATCAATCAACAATCACCCAAATCAAATTGCTCCCTTTGCTAGACATCAGCAAGTCCATAATAAAATCAATAGAAATATTTGCCCGCTTCCACTCAGGAATGGGTAAAGGCTGTAGGGTACCCGCGGGTCTCTGATGTTTTGCCTTCACTTATTGACAGGTAAAGCACTTAGCCGCATACTCCGTAATATCCCTACACATGCCGCTCCACCAAAAATGCCTCTTCAAGTTCTTGTACATTTTGGTTGTGCCTGGATGCACTGTGTACCTGGTGTGATGTGCCTCATCAAATAATTCCTTCTTCAACTATGGAATATCCGACACCACTAGTCGGCCTTTCATTCGAAGGCCCCTATCTGCTCTGATGGTCTAATTCAGCTTGTGCTCTTTAGAAATCTCCACCTTTCGGGTTTGAATCCAAGAGTCTCCTAACTGAGCGCTGACCACTCTATCAATCCATGATGGCTGCATGGCTAATGTTTCAAAAAATACACTGTTCCCGCCAATCTCTGGCCAAAAGTTAAACTGGCTGAGGGTGAGAAGATCTCAATACAACAAACACCTTAAAACTACATGACCGTGACGACACTGTTAGCCTTCTTGTTTTGATGATGTTTAACAAATAATTTTTAACTAATGTTGTTTGTCTAGTGTTTGTGTCTATCTATTTATTGTAGATAAACAACATATTGGAGGATGGATGAAATTGCGCATTCACGATCATATCCAATAGAGGTTGGCGGAATTGTGGAGTGAAGCCTATGCAATTCAAATTGAAGATCCAAGTTCTAGCTTCATCCGTAAGTGTACTAAGTTGAGCTACATCGAAGATCAATCAAGCTTGGGTATATTTAGTTTAGGTTTTATATTATGTGTGTTAGTACTTTAAGCTCAATCATATATACACACACATATTTGGTTTTTATATATATAGTTATATATATACATAAGTTTTGATTTATGGATTTAACAATTATTGTATATATATTTCATTAAGTCTATAAAATCATTTCATAGGGTTTCAAAATATTGTTTATGTCAAAACATCAAATTTCATGTATATCACATTTTCATGTTTTTGGCACACTTGCAAAATACATGAGTTTTCACAAATAGGAAATTCAATTTGAGAAATTCTTTTTCTAACATGTTCAATTTTATGTTTATAAATGTTTCGCAAAGTTTTATCTATTTTAGAATTAATTTGTTAGGATTTTACAAAATCAAGTTTTTAATAAGCTCATGTTCGTACACATGTTCGTGTATGTTTTTGCAAAACAGATACGTTTTCACAATTGGAAAATGTAATTTGAAAAATTTCTTCGTTTACATGTTTATCTTTATATATACAAATATTTCTCTGAGTTTTACTAATTTTGGAGTTGTTTTGTTATTTTCAATTGAATTTACAAAGTCAAGTTTTCAGTAGTTTTTTCAGAAACTGTATATCTGTGTTCAAACAGTTATTTCTCTCAACTGGGAAATGATATTTTAGAAATTCTTTCTCCAAAATGTTTATCTATATATCTAGAACCTTTTCTAAAAATTTTATAATTTTTGGAGTTGATTTACTATATTGATTGATTTTACAAAATCAAGTGTTTTAGCAGTTTTTAGAATCTAGAATATCTGTTTTAAAAAATTTATTTCTCACAAATGGGAAGTAATATTTCATAAATTATTTCTTTACAATGTTTATATATATTTCTAGAAATATCCCACAAAGTTTCATAATTTTTGGAGTTGAGTTCCTATTTTTAATTGATTTTATAAAATCAGATACGCAAATTTCCAGAATGCTGGATTTTGGGGTATTTTGGTCTTTTTAGCCTATAACGGCTAGCAACGGCTAGTTTATGATATTTTCAGTTTTTGGGGGTTTGTGGCTGGTTTAAGAGGCTATAAAAAGCCCTCAACTTTCATTGTTTCTTATGGATATTTACGAGAGTTTTAAAAAAACTTTTACAAGTTAGTGAGAGTTTGTTTCAAGTTTTGAAGATTGTTTTAGTTTATGCAAAAAGAGGTTTACAGGAGGAGGAGATCATTTGTTTGGTGTTTGGGCTTCAATCTCATTCTCTCTCACTCTTGATTCTTAGAGAAGTTTTTCTAAACTTATCTTCTAGCTTATTTATATTTTGATTCATACATATTTGTGCTAGATTGATTTAAGTTTGGTATTTTCAGCCTATAATGGCTAGCAACGGCTAGTTTATGATATTTTCGGTTTTTGGGGGTTTGTGGCTGGTTTAAGAGGCTATAAAAAGCCCTCAACTTTCATTGTTTCTTATGGATATTTACGAGAGTTTTAAAAAAACTTTTACAAGTTAGTGAGAGTTTGTTTCAAGTTTTGAAGATTGTTTTAGTTTATGCAAAAAGAGGTTTACAAGAGGAGGAGATCATTTGTTTGGTGTTTGGGCTTCAATCTCATTCTCTCTCACTCTTGATTCTTAGAGAAGTTTTTCTAAACTTATCTTCTAGCTTATTTATATTTTGATTCATACATATTTGTGCTAGATTGATTTAAGTTTAGTTGTTGTTATCTCTCATTGATTACACACACCCACTTGAGCCTAAGTATTTTCATACATAATATATTTAGGGTTGTGAGATTGTATTCTTTGGGAGTGATCTTACATAGAGTTCTCATCCATTATAGAGAACAAATCTTGTTGTTGAGCCTAATTGTGAAATACACTTGTACACCGAGAGGAGTATGTGGTGAGAGACGGGGTCGTCCCAAGATGAGTGGGGTTGGTGGTAATGCCTAAAAGTAGGTTGTAATTCCTAACACTTCAGGGAAACACGGGCTAGAGACCAACACTTGAGAGGGTGTAAAGTGTGATTGCAAGAGTATTGATTGTAAAGTTTTCGGTGAACTAGAAAACCGAGTGTGAGGTGTAAACGTTATTCGAGTGAGCGTAAAAAACCCAGTTATGATAGTGGAGATCTCCTCGAGGTGAGGAGCGGGGACGTAGGTCGTGGGGACCGAACCTCGTGAACATATCGTTTGTTTGTGATTACATTGGAGCACTTATTTTTTGTGTTTATCATTATATCGCCTTTGTCAATTGCTTATTGTTTATATTACACACTATCTTATTTATCTTATTTATGATTATTTCACCATTGTGGTAGTTTATATATCATTGCATATATTTCACCATATACCTCTTTGCTAGGATATATATCTCTTTGCTCATATCACTTATCCTTGCATATATCTTGTTGTATATCATACTTGCTAGTATAATTTGTTAATAAGTTTTTATTTGGCATTTAAATCGGATTAGATTAGCATAAACCCTATTCACCCCCCTCTAGGGTTCTTTCCTAGTAGCATTAGGGTCTAACAGACACTTCCTGCTCAACACATCTTCTACAACGTTTGCCTTCCTAAGATGGTACTGGAACGCGAACTCATAATTCTTGATGAACTCGACCCATCATCGCTGCTTCTGATTGAGTTCCTTCTAGGAGAAAAGATACTTCAGACTCTGATGGTTGGTAAATAACTCAAACTGGACCTCATAAAGATAATGTCTCCATGTCTTCAGTGTGAAGACTACTGCTGCCAACTCTAAGTCATGTATGGGATAATTCTACTCGTGAGTCCTCAACTGTCGCGAGATGTAAGCCACTACTCTATGGGTCTGCATTAAAAAATTTCCTAGACCGGATAACGATGCATCCGTGTAGACAACAAATGTCTTCTTGCTGCTAGGGATGATCAACACATGTGCCGTAGTCAACTTGATCTTCAAAATCTCAAAGGCCTTCTGGCACTCCGGTCCTCAAACAAACTATACACCCTTCTTCGTAAGGTATGTCAATAGGGTAGCAATTTTCAAAAAATCCTGGATAAACTTCTTGGAATAGCCAGCAAGACCTAAGAAGCTATGAATCTTTGTCACGGTCTTCGGCGGCTCCCATTCAAGAACTACTTCCACTTTTGCTGGATCTACTGCAATGCGCTCCTTATTAATAACATAGCCTAAAAACCTAACCTTTGATAGCCAAAATTAACACTTGCTGAACTTAGCATACAACTGGTGCTCCTGTGAAGTCTGCAACGCCAGACGAAGGTGCTACTCGTGCTCGGCCTCCGATCTCGAATAGATGAGGATGTCGTCGATGAAAATGATCATGAACTAGTCTAAGTATGGATGGAAAACCCGGTTCATCAAATCCATGAATACCGCGGGTGTATTAATTAGCCCAAATGGCATAACAAGGAACTCAAAAGACCCGTATCGAGTCAAAAAGGCGGTCTTAGGAATATCCATCTCCCGAACCCGTAACTGATGATAGCCAGATCAAAGGTCAATCTTCAAGAAACACTATGTTCCCTACAACTGGTCGAATAAGTCATCAATCCTCGGTAATGGATACCTATTCAGATGGTGACCTTATTCAACTCGCGATAATCGATACATAATCGAAGGCTATCGTCCTTCTTCTTCACGAAAAGGATCGGTGCTCCCCACAAAGAATGACTCTGACGAATAAATCCCTGAGAAATAAGCTCCTTTAACTAAATCTGTAGCTCCCTCATATCAGTAGGTGCCAAACGATAAGGTGCACAAGAGATCAGTGCTGTGCCCGACTGCAAATCAATGCAGAACTTAACCTCTCTCACTGAAGGTAATCCAGGTATGTCCTGAAAGAAATCCTGATACTTTGAGACGACTCTGGTCTCGCACAAATCAGCATCCTGATCTCAAAACATCACCTCCTCGATATATGTTAGAAATGACTCTGCAAACTGGTTGCCCTGTGAGGTCGCTACGACTAACTCGGTCCCATCGGATGCTCGCAAGCTAACTGTTTTTGTAAAACAGTCGATATTAACATGGTAGGACGATAGCCAATCCATACTAAGAATTTTGTTGAACCCGGACATATGTAAAATGATCAAATTAATAATAAACTTGGAAATATCATATATATATGGAGGCAAACCTGAAACAAGACCAAAAGACCAGAAGCCAAATCAAACTGGAAACTACCTTGAGTACCCGTCGGTCGACTGATGGCTTGCTATCAGTCAACATATGAGCTCCTATTGGTCGACCGACTGTAAGCATCAGTCGACCGACCTGAGGCTTTTCTAGCCTACAGGTTTTGCATGTGTGTGCATGTTTTTACTTGTTTTGTGCATGTTTAACACTTGTATACTCTCATATATACACTTAATTGATCTTCAATCAATTACTAACATACTCATTGATCAATAAATAATATTTATAATAATATAACTCATTTGTTACTATATACCATAGTATTTTCAAAAATTATAAGGTTTTACACTATTTCATTAATGCGGCAAAGATTAATTATCTCTGGGTCTTTTGATGAAGATGATGGAGCTTTGATTTCTCCATTACCCGTAGCATCACTGAGCCCTAGGCCTATGTCTGATGAAGGTCCTAGTGTGGTTGCAGCTGATAAGCCAGAAGTCTCATCCACGGGTGTTGAAATTATGCCCGTAGATGTGCTGATGACCACGACGATGGTTGTGATGACTGCGGTCTTGTCTATTGCTACGACGTCTGTGACGCCGTCCACTGTGTCAGACATCTTAGTCTTGCTCGCACCATTTCCTAATGTCTGACAATGAAGGGATACAATTCTTGCTAACTGTCTCTCCAATTATCACGTATGCAATGGTGGTCTCTATAGGAGCAAACTCTTCAAGTCATGTGGACAATCTCCCGATCCTGAAGATTTGATCAAAGTGGGATAAAGATCTTGACTGATAGCATGGTAAGACTACTCAATCAAAGTGTTGTGACTGCTTTGAATTTGCAATGAGGCTTGTCCCTTTGCAATCTTAAGTTGTTAAGAGATCAATTTGGTCTTCTGTCATCAGCTGCTGGTTCGGCTCGCACTAAACCCTTTAAGATTGTGATTGACAATGCTGAGTTCTATCTTTGAGAGTTAAGGAGCTTCATACAACTAATCTTGATAGCATTGCTGAGTTTGATTTCCGTCGTCTCTTAGCAGCCCATCATAAGGCTGAAGAGTCTACTCATGCAGAAATAAAACAGATCAATGTGAAAGGCCAAAGTTTGAACGATAGCATTGCGTCAGCTGAATATTAATAAGTAGAGCTTCAAGATGCTATCCAAGAAAAGGATGCAATGATCAATGAAGCTAAGGCCGCTATTACCGTGGCTCTGGTGTGCGTAGAGGTAGCTCAACGCCAAAAGGAGGAGCTTGAGCTTAGCCTATCCGAGTTGACCAAGAAATAAGACTCTTAAATCGCAAAGCTTCAAGCTAAGACCAAGAAGCTTTCAGTCATCAGATCTCAGGCTATTCTCGTTTATCCAAGAATCATGAGGGAACAGGCCCAGGAAGGTGCTTATGAAGTAAGGGATGCTCAAATGGCTAAGTGTATTGCATAAATACACATTTTTAATCCACTTTCACTATAATGATCTTTTTGTAACCGTTTTAGCTCTTTTGATAAATGAAATCACTTTTTATCTCCCTTGATGTGTGTATGATAAAGGTGTAATGTTAACGTATCATAGTGACATCTATGTTGGGGATAATATTGTTGGGATCAAACTAGTAGAGGTGTATTGTTAACATAATAGATTGATCAAGTTGATACTGTTCAGAAGTGTAATGTTAACATGATAGTGATCATGATATTTGACAGAGGTGTAATGTTAACTAGTCAAATGGAATAACCGACAGAGGTGTAATATTAACCGATTGGTTCAAAAAGGGTCTAAAAGACGACTACTGTTTGGAAGTGTAGTGCTAACGTAATGGTAGGAAATGGATGGAAGTAAATGGTGTAGAAGCCACATCTTGATTTCTAAACTTGTTACAAAATTTGAAGAACGATCGACTGATGAATTGTGGACCATTGTCATGAATGCTTCATCTATGAATGTTGAATCGGTAGATTACGTGATGTTTCAAGAATTTGATCACTTGAGATGTCTTGAATTCTCTAAGGGAAACACCTTCGGCCTATTTAAAAAAGTAATCTGTGATGGTCAGGACGAATCGATGGCATTTAGTAGACGATAGGCTGATTAGCCTAATGATGTCCATGCCTCAAGCTTCAAATGGCCAAGAGGCGACTGTCGAATATAAGTTTTCTAGAGGTTGATGTGGGAAGTCAGTGTAGATTTGACACACACGACATCATTTGGCATATGCTACCACATCTACTATCATTGTCGGCTAGTAGTAGCCTAGATGATGAAGTCGGTCTTGAAGTTTAGGACATGGTTGATGAGATCCACATGCACCATCATGGACTTGGTTTAACACTTCTCGAGCTTCACTTGGTGATAAGCATCTGAGCAAAATACTGTCAAAAGATTGTCGGTACAAAGTCTATGTGGCAGAATCATAGAATAAGTATGGAACTCTTCTTTGAATCAAGTCTGCTTGCTTTGGACTATCAGGTAGTATCCCATGCAAGACATAGTCAATGATCGAGAATCACCAATCATTTCCTTCAAAGCAAGTTAATATGACATGTACTTTGTTAGCTTCAAGAATATCCTTGTTTGTGGAAAAATTTGCAGTAAAAGAAACGAAGGAAAATTGATCTGTATTCCTTTAATCTTAGTTACAATTGGATTTCCTGATTACAAAAGAGAGGAGATTTGATTTGGATTCTCCCCTTTGTTTAAGTCTGGGTTCTTCACGGTGGCGATGGAGTGTCTCCCTCGAATGCTTGTGTCGAGATTGCTCTCCGTTGACGATCCGAACATCTTGATTCACTGGAATATGGACTTCTCCTCACGATTTGATGTTGTGGAGAACTTGCGTGGCAAGTTCTAGAACTCTGAATGAGTTGATTGATCTTAACCGTAACTGGTTAGACAAGCCAAAGATCTCTTCTTTGCTGCCAGAGAGAAGGATCCAAAAGCCAGCTCTGAGCTAAGCTGATTTCTTAGTTATTTATAGGAGATTAAGGCGTGTAACCACCTCCTTAATTCGCTCCTAAGTGGGGCTAATGGGATGTAACCGCCCCTTAAATCACTCTTGGATGGTGTTGTGATTCCCTCAGATCGTGAAAAACGGTTTTGAAACCGTTCAGCTCGTGTTTGAACGAGTCAAACGCAAAATCCATGTTCTAGCATGAATTATGCGTTCAAACGCAGTGTCTGGAAGCTTGAACGCAGTGTCTGGAAGCTGCGTTCGCAGCGTTAGCAGCTGGATCTGAGCTGCGTTTGTAGCGATTTGGAAGCTACGTTTGCAGCGATTTGGATGCTGCGTCGAGCTGTGTTTGCAGCGATTTGAAAGCTGCATTGGAAGCGTTGGAAGCTGCATCTGAGCTGCGTTTGCAGCGATTTGGAAGCTGTGTTTGCAGGAATTTGGAAGCTACGTTGGCAGCATTGGAAGCTGTATCTGAGCTGTGTTCGTGGCTATGAATGCGGTGCGTCTTGATGCTGGTATGCGGGGAGGACTTCCACGTCTTGGTTTGAAGAGACTATCGATTTGTAGTCTCTTTCTGTTAGAGCGTTACAAAGATCGTCGTTTTGTAATCTTTGCTTTAGCTCTTTGATATGTAAGAGTCGTCAGATTGTAACTCCCGATGTTGATTGTGGAGGCTGTTGATTAGTGCTTTCATCAGTTGTTGCGAAGGTCGTCAGATTGTAACCTTCATCAATCTACGTGAAAGTCTTCAAATTGTAACCTTCTGGAAGTCGTCAGAGTGTAACTTCCATCATCGGTATTTTGACGGGGATCAGCTATCTATTATGATTTTTAGACAGCCTACAGAACCCCCTCCAAAGTTTTCGAAAGTTCGCGGTTGACTGGGACGAATTTTCGGAATACTTTGGATCTTAACTCTGATCTTGGAGCTATTGATTCCTTGTGATAAAGGATTTGTTCTCTGCACTTGCTTCGAAGGCATCTTGGCTGAAGGGATTTGCCACGTAGGACCTGTGTGAAGGTATGCGCCATAATCCTGCTTCTGGAATGTGGGGGTGGACCCTGCATTTTGAACTTGAGATACGGGTCTCACCCTTGCATGTTGAATTTGGAACACAGGTGTGACCTCGGCATTTGGTTTTTGCATCGCGGGTCTGACCTCAACATTTTGACTTAAGACATGGAAGTGGCTTCCGTGCATTTTTGACTAAGTCTTTGAGACTTGAATTTGGCTCATCTGTTTTAAGTCTCGGCTCACATCCATTAAGCTGATGGGCCTGCAAACGTGCATAGGATTTTTGGCAAACCCTCAGCCATCAACGGATTTAATAAGCCTTTACCGACTACCGTTTGAGTCGGGCTAGCATGTGGATTGTCTAAGTCCGTTCCACATGCAGTGTTGTGCTAAGAGAATGAACCCTCTTAGACTTGATACTATGATTTTGAATACATAAACTTTGTCATTTTCACGGAAAAAGACTAACCGGCAACGCGTGTTAGGCGTATGCTTATCTCTAATTAGGGATCGAGATAAAGTCCCCCATACGTGTGAGGCATGGATTTTGATATCATTTTCATGGTAAAAGACTAACCGGCAACGCATGTTAGGCGTAGACTTATCTCTAATTAGAGATTGAGATAAAGTCCCCCATGCGTGTAAGGTATGGATTTTGGTGTTATTAATAACAACATGCCACGATGTTGAATACGTGGGCTTTACCATTTTTACAGGAATGCGCTACCCGGCAGCATGTGTTAGATACTGACTTATCTCTATTTAGGGATTGAGATAAAGTCCCTCATGCGTGAAAGGCATGGATTTTTGGTGCTACGATATTGAATACGTAGGCTTCGTCGTTGTTTCTTTCTGTGTTACTTGAAGCACTGAAAGAAAGTTGAAAGCGTCAGAGGTGTAGTATTAACTTGGCATGAATTTTCACTTAGAGTAAAATTCAGAAATTTTCTTCACTATCCCTAGGATAATTCTAGAAAATCTTTAATCCCCTAGGGATTTTATAATGAAAACTTGCTATTCTTGTTGAAAAAGGATTAACAAGTTCATTGGAGAGTTTGACTGTTAGAGGTGTGATGTTAACCTAACAGTATTTTATGGACCTATTACTCTAATGAAGAGAGTCGATAAGTTGATTTGGTCGTCAGAGGTGTGATATTAACTTGACGGGTAAGTAGACCTATCGCTCTATTGAGGAGAGTCGATAAGTTGGTTTTGGTCATCAGAGGTGTAATGTTAACTTGACGGGTTTGTGGACCTATCGCTCTATTGAAGAAAGTCGATAAGTTGGTTTTGTCAGAGGTGTGGGATTAACGTGACAAGAATTTTTTACGGTTGAAGCAACTTTGTGGACTTATCATCCTATTGAAGAGGATTGATAAGTGGATTTTGTCAGAGGTATGGTGTTAACATAACAAGAGAATGTGTTGCGATCGAAGCAACTTTGTGGACTTATCATCTTATTGAAGAGGATTGATAAGTAGATTGTCAGAGGTATGGTGTTAACATGACAAGAGAATATGTTGCGATTAGAGCAACTTTGTGGACTTCTCATCTTATTGACGAGGATTGATAAGTAGATTGTTAGAGGTATGGTGTTAACATAACAAGAGAATGTGTTGCGGTCGGAGTAACTTTGTGGACTTATCATCCTATTGAAGATGATTGATAAGTAGATTGTCAGAGGTATGGTGTTAACATGATAAGAGAATATGTTGCGATCGGAGCAACTTTGTCAACTTATCATCCTATTGACGAGGATTGATAAGTAGATTGTCAGAGGTA
>BQKN01062160.1:164957-194291 GCA_022839385.1 Asparagus kiusianus
GATAAGTAGATTGTCAGAGGTATGGTGTTAACATGACAAGAGAATGTATTGCGATTAGAGCAACTTTGTGGACTTATCATCCTATTGAAGAGGATTAATAAGTAGATTATCAGAGGTATGGTGTTAACATGACAAGAATGTGTACTTGTGAATTGCACAAGATTTTGGGAATTAGCGTCTCGCTAGGGAAACTTGCTAGGTGAGTTTATCATCAGGAACGATGAGTTCCGATACTTGTGATTTGAATAAGATTTTAAAGACTTAGTGTCTTGCTGGGGAAGATTACGATTTGAGCAATTTCGAGGACCTATCATCCTATTGACAAGGATTGATAAGTTGATTATCAGAGGTGTATTATTAACGTGACAAATTAGGAGTGATGCAAGCTGCATTCATACTCTGTGGGGGTGATGATCGTCAGAAGTGTAATGTTAACTCAACGATGTGAAAAATTCGTTACTCTTAATCCAGTGGATTCCAAGTAACCAACCCCTAGTCTTGATTAAAACTTAGCAGGGGAATAAAAAGAGGTAGACAAGGCACATCGCCTAGTAGGGCACTATCTATGAAGTCGGAATAGAGGCACATCACCTGGTAGGCCATTATCTGATGAGTTTGACTATCAGAGGTAACTGTTAACGTGATAGTTTTGTGGACCTGCCATCCTATTAAAGAAAATTAACAAGTTGATGGACTATCAGAGGTAACCGTTAACATGATAGTTTTGTGGACCTGTCATCCTATTGAAGAGGATTGGCAAGTTGATGGACTATCAGAGGAAACTATGATAGTTTTGGTGGACCCATCATCCTTTTTGAAGAGGATTGGTGTGGGAATTTAGAGGAAATGGACTATCAGAGGTAACTGTTAACGTGATAGTTTTGGTGGACCCATTATCCTTCATGAAGAGGATTAGTGGGGGGATTTGGAGGAAATGAACTATCAGAGGTAACTGTTAACGTGATAGTTTTGGTGGATTTCGTGGTTGACAGAGGTGTTCTATGACAACTCAGAAAATTTATTATTCATAATCCAATAAACTATAAATAAACTAACCACCAGTCTTGAACAAGTGTAGGAGGGAAAAAGGGTAGACGTGGCACATCACCTAATGGGCCACTATCTAACGAGTTTGACTATCAGAGGTAATCATTAACGTGATAGTTATTGGACTTACCATCTTACTGAAGAGGATTGACTTCAGTGGCCGTAGTATCTTCCCATTCTGACTGAGAAGATTGGGCTTGGTCCGATTGCTCAGGTTGATCCTGCTTACTTTGTTCTTCAGCTTTGATCTTGACAATAATCTTTTGAGCATGTTCGCCTTGAGAGATTAGTTGTCTCTAGGAACAGCATTCTGCAACCCTCATTTGTGCTAGAAGGTCGATCTGCAAGTTGTGTCGACATGTCTCCACTAAGGTGGACTATGTTATACCTGTCGGGCATCGAAGAGCCATGCTTCGGAACCTCTGGACGAAAACTTTGACGGACTCCCTCTTCTTCTGCTTAGTAGAGAGAAGGGTATGGATGAAGACTTCTGTATCCTCTTTAAAGAATCTTGACAGGAAAAGTCTCTCTAGATCCACCCATTTTTGGATACATCCGGTAGGCAGTTTCTTGAACTATTCAAAGGCAACTCCCTTGAGGGTACCAATGAATAATCGAGCCAGTATGGCATCGTTTAATATCATATTTCTAGTTTGTGACTTGAAATGATAGATATCTTGGTTCGGTGATCCCGTACCATCAAAGGTTTGTAGCGTCGGGACTTCGAACTTTGGAGGATAAGGGGCTAAATCCCATTCGGTCGGATAGGGCCAATAAACTCCCTCTTCTTGGAGTACGCTCCTGTTGGTGATGGCATTGAGGCGGGCTTCTAATTCTTCCATTTTGGCAGACTGGAGATTCTGCTCGTTCTCCGTCTCTCTTCATTCATCAGAGGAAGATTCCAAGTTGTGGGCTTCTTGGTCAAAAGCCGTGTCATCAACCACTTTTTCCTTCCCTTTGCTTGTGTGAGGTCGGGATGAAGACGTTTTTCCTCTTCGGGAGGATTCTTGCCTAGGTGGCAAATCTGTCTTCTGAGATTTGGCCTTGTCTGCGACAATTTGATTCATCAGGGCCAAGAGTTCATTGATGGCCTCCTGCTGAGATTTGAGCATGGCCTCCTGTTCATCAAGTCTCTTCGTGAGATCTTCATGGTTTCCTATCATATAAGCAGAGCTCTCATGTTCAACAAAAGAGCTTGATGATTGGGACTCTCTAATAGCTGAGTGTTCATCATCGGAATTAGTTCCTCTGGCTAACCTCCGATAGTTGATATGGGAATGGCTCCTGTTCACGTCCGAGTGCGTTGATAGATTCCTTCAAACTCGTTAGCGATTTCTATGACGCTCGATGAACGACTTGTCTCAGAGTCATCGGAACTAGGACCCGAGGCTTTCCTTCTGCCGATCACATTGTAAGTGACCCCAGGTTATTCGGTCTCTAGAGACTTCTTCCTGTGAGAACATCGTCATTGGTTGGGCCAAGCAACGCTCATAAATTGGTCGAACACCAATAGTTTGGCCGCATATGAGCAGCATTGACATCCTGAGAGGACCATATGAATCAGTCATTCACATTAGAATGAATGAATGTCTTGTTGCATCGGTCTTTCTCTCGATATGAACTCTCTCAAATCTGTTGCAAAGACTCGAGAAGAATTACTCACTGATCGTGAGGTTTGAATTGGAACCCCCAGTCCATGATTGGATAGGACTGGCTCTTGGTGAACATGGATCTGGTTGAGATGCCTTGAATCCATAGACTTTTGACATCCGTCCCTCGATATAATCACGCTACGCAGAGTATTCGAGGGTCTCGCTGACCGGTCAGCGAGCCGGGAGTCCAGGGGGCGGCGCGCCCCTAGCCGGGGGGTCCAGGGGGGAGTGGACACCCCTCGGCGGGGTTCGGGGTAGCACCCCAAAGCTCCACGGTATACACCAGGTTCTGTATTGAATTTCATTACCCGAACGCATGCCTGAGCTCCAGGTGTTGCTGGTGAAACACAGTCCCAAGATCTGCTTTTCGTTCTGAAACGCATGCCTGAGAGTTGCGTTCATTTTGTGGAACACGCCCCTGAGGGTTGTGCTCAGTCTTCTTCTCACAGAGCCTATATTTGGGCTTATAGACGCGAGACTTGCATTCTGAAACAGAAACGTAGGGCACAAGGTCGCGTTTAGGCTCACAAACACAAAGCTCGTGTTGACTTGAGGATTGGCATTCTCGGAGATGTGCTCGTCGTAAGGATCTTCTCCTCCGTCGAGCGGTGTTCTTCTTAGCCTGCTTCAAGGCCTTTGTAGCGACGTCACCATATGTGTTGATTAAGTTTGTCACCTCAATAAGCTTCTTGCGACCCGATACCCATCGTCTTGATGTGGGTTTGGTTGAAGATGAGCCCACTCCATCGGAGGAGGGGCTGTCCAAGCAATCTGGCCTAAAGGAGAGGTCTTCCTTCAACATAGGAGCAACAGTTGGAGCTTTAGTCTCCTTAGAGACTTTGCGGATCTTGCGCATAGCTTTAGGACTAAGGGATCCAGAGGAAAGGGCTTCCTCATACTTGGCTTGATCGAACTCGATGATCAGAGTTTCAACGGTCGTTCCAGCGAGCTTGATGTCAGATTGCACCACCACTTCTTCATCAGAGAAGTTAGTCCCCAGCGGAATCACTATCTTTTGTTTGTGGAAAAATTTGCAGTAAAAAAACAAAGGAAAAGTGATATGTATTCCTTTAATTTCAGTTACAATTGGATTTCCTGATTACAAAAGAGAGGAGATTTGATCTGGATTCTCCCCTTTGTTTAAGTCTGGGTTCTTCACAGTGGTGATGGAGTGCCTCCCTCGAATACTCGCATCGAGTTTGCTCTCCGTTGATGATCCGAATGTCTTGATTCACTAGAATATGGTCTTCTCCTCACGATTTGATGTTATGGAGAACTTGCGTGGCAAGTTCTAGAACTCTGAATGAGTTGGTTGATCTTAATCATAACTGGTTAGACAAGCCCAAGATCTCTTCTTTACTGCCGGGGAGAAGGATCCAAAAGCCAGCCCTGAACTAAGCTGATTTTTTAGTTATTTATAGGGGATTAAGGGGTGTAACCACCTCCTTAATTCACTCTTTAGTGGGGCTAATCGGATGTAACCGCCCCTTAAATCACTCCTGGGTGGAGTTGTGATTCCCTCAGATCGTGGAAAATGGTTTTGAAACCGTTCAGCTCGTGTTTGAACGAGTCAAATGCAAAATCCACGTTCTGGCATGAATTCTGCGTTCAAACGCAGTGTCTGGAAGCTTGAACGTAGTGTTTGGAAGCTCTGACGCAGCATCTGGAAGCTACGTTGGCAGCGTTAGTAGCTGGATCTGAGCTGTGTTTGCAGCAATTTGGAAGCTGCGTTTGTAGCGATTTGGAAGCTGCGTTGAGCTGCATTTGCAGCGATTTGAAAGCTGCGTCTGAGCTGCGTTTGTAGCGATTTGGAAGTTGCGTTGGCAGCGTTGGAAGCTGTATCTGAGCTGCGTTCGTGGCTATGAACGTGGTGCATCTTGATGCTGGTACGCGGGGTGGACTTCCACGTCTTGGTTTGAAGAGACCGTCGATTTGTAGTCTCTTTATGTTAGAGCGTTGCAAAGATCATCGTTTTGTAATCTTTGCTTTAGCTCTTTGATATGTGAGAGTCGTCAGATTGTAACTCCCGAGGTTGATTGTGAAGGCTGTTAATTAGAGCTTTCATCAGTTGTTGCGAAGGTCGTCAGATTGTAACCTTCATCAATCTATGTAAAAGTTTTCAAATTATAACCTTTTGGAAGTCGTCAGAGTGTAACTTCCATCATCGGTGTTTTGATGGGGATCAGCTATCTATTGTGATTTTTAGGCAGCTTACAATCCTCCAGGGAGAATAATTGATGGCTAGCCAGCATGATATGCCTAGTAGATTTAGGTGTCAGGGCAAGTATAGCTGCAAGAGATGCCAAAGCATCTACATTGATGTTCTAGAGGTGAGCTACATATGAGGAAACCTCCGAAAGATTGAGCAAGCTTCATTGCCGCTTTGTAGTAGGGTATGAGGTCATTGTGACGGACCCTATATTCTCCTTTGATCTAATTCACGATTAGTTTAGAATCATTGTGAGCTTCAAGATATGTAATGCCCATGTCTTGAGCAAGTTGTTGGCTAATCACAAGGGCATTATACTCAGCCACATTGTTGGAGCAAGGCTCGGTTGATGAGTAGGCCCGAGGGAGGATATATGCATGGGGTCAATCAGCACTACCCTCATGCCTGCAACAATTGCTCCTTTATAGTTGCGTCATGATGTTGTCAAAGTAGATTTGCCATATTTGGTGGTTTGAGAAAGCATTCGACTCAAAAACTTCATCTAAGATCTGTTCATAGAGTTTAGAAGACTCGGGAATAGGGTGCTCTTTTAGGAAATCGACTATTGCTTGACCCTTAATTACTTTCTACGGCATGAATATCATGTCACATTGCGAGAGCAGTATCGTCCAATTATGTAACCTAGAATTCAGTGATCCAAGTTTTGTCATGAGTATCCGTAGAGGACTGACTATTGAAATGATGTAAATGGATTGGCCGGTAATGTAGTGCTGCATCTTCTAAATCGCGAAGACCAATGCTAAACATTCCTTCTCGATTAGGTTGTACTAATGCACAACGCCAATTATAGTCCGACTGAGATAGTAAATGACTTGCTCGTGGATATTGTCATTCTTCTAGGTGAGACATGCTCCAAGGGAATGGTCTATTGCCTTGACATAAATCAGGATTGGTTTATCCGATACTGGTACGGCTAAAAGTAGTGGCTTCATGATATAACCTTTGATTTCGTTGAAAGCTTCTTAGTAAGTGTTGTCCCAGATGAGCAAAACACTTTTCTTCATGAGTCTTTGAAATGGTTGATATTTTCTAGATAACTTGGGAATAAACCTTCGGATGTAGATTAATCGTCCATGTAGACCTCTGAGCTCTTTGAGATTCCTATGACGTGACATCTCTTAGATTACTTTCCCTTTTTTAGGATCGATATGTATTCTTGTGGATATTACCATAAACCATAGGAATTTGCCTGATGATACCCCTAGGAAGGATTTGGTTGGATTCAACTTGAGTTGGTATTTTTACATAATTTTGAACACCGTTCTTAGATCACCAATGTGATCCTATTTGTGATGACTTTTGATTGCAAGGTCATCAATGAAGCCTTCCACTATCTTACAAAAATGCTTATAAAAGATCATGTTCATAGCGTGTTGATAAGTAGTTTCAACATTCTTCAAACCATATGACATTATTGTATAATAGAATACTCCTAAAGATGTTCTGAAAGCTGTGTGCTTTTGATCATTTGAATGTATTTTAATTTGGTTGTATCTGCAGAACCCATCCATGAATGACATCTTCTTAAACCCGCACGTATTATTGACCATGACATCTGTGGTAGGGAGAGAAAATTAGTCCTTTAGACAGGCAAGGTTGCGATATCAGAAATCAATGCAAATATGGATTTTGCCATTCTTCTTCATCACCACCACGATGTTAGCTAGCCAATCGAGATGTTGTTCTTCCTGGATAAACCCACATTCAATGAGTTTGTGGATTTCCGTTTCAATTTGCTACATCAACTCATGATAGAAGCATCATTGCTGTTGCTTGACCGATTTAACACTAGGGTTGATGTCAAGACGATGCACAACCACGCTGGGGTTTAGAACCGACATGTCTTCATAGCTCCAAGCGAAGACATTAATGTATTCTTAAAGGAAAACTATAAGTTCCTCCTTTTCAGTGGAGGATAAAATTTTGTTGATAAAAATTAGCTTAAGGTTGATTTATTCGCCTATGTTAATTTGAACCACTTTATCTTTGATTGGTAGTTCTCTGACTTCAAAACATGACTCCCATTGCTTCTCAAGTTATTTTGTTTCTTAAATCATCTTCATGATCTCCGAACACTCCGGATTCATCGAGATCCATGGTTAGATCCTATGAGACCATGTTGGCTATGAGTTCATTACACAAGACTCCAAGGCTGTTGTTAGAATTCTAGTTGGACGTGTCTGAAGAACTTCTTAGGAAGTCATTGGATGCTAGTCATGCTTGTGGCTCGGCTTCGGGAGAGTTGCAACCGACTCTTCATTTGGTTCTATTGTAATAATTAAAAACTTCACTTTCTAGTGTAAAGGGATCAAAGGCACTCGTAGTCTTCTATTGAAGTTGAACCATTATTTTGCAGTGAGGCTATGTCCTGTTTTTTCCATAATTTACTAACATTGTTGGTTGTATCGGGAGAATTCTGGCCTTGCTTTTGCCTCTTCATCAGAGTTTGATAAGTGGGTTTGTGTCTTAACTTTTTCAAAGATGATTGGATTCAAACTGTTCCCTTTGGACAGAACCTTGAAAGTAATCATCTGAGTTGTCTAACTACTTGTGAGTGGGTACAACTCGCTTATCGGCATATGCAATACCAGTTCTAAGGCTAGCCTGGCCATCAAATTTTTGACTCTTGATTTTTCATATTCAGAGTCTAAAGAGTAGCCGTAAGTAAACTCTTCTTCATTAAAGATCCAATCGCCCTGATCTTTGGCAGATTGGTTGATACAGAGGTCCTCTAGGGTAATTACAAGTGGATCTATCTCCCAGACTGAATCATCAATGAGATTTAGCTGCACATCTGCTTCATTACCACTGTCTTCGTCATTGGAAAGGACAATCTCGATTGTTTGACTTTTATCATACAAGAGAGAGTCAATAAAGTAATTCTCCACCCTCTTGAAAGGATGCTTTTTAGCATCAACTCTTTGTTGAACTCCTTGTTCATTAATGTGATTGAAACATTGATGAAGTGCTATAGGGACAAGCTTGTTGGAATGGATCCAAGGTCGTCCAAGCAGAAGGTTATAAGGTGTCTCGACGTCGATGACATAGCAAGTCACTTCTGTTTTTAAGTTTCTGATCTGACACTTAAGTTGGATCTTTTAGGAGATCGGCTATTGCTGGAGTTGAAGCCAAGTATGGTTACAGACGTCTTTGAGAGCTTGAGAAGGGAGATTCCCATAAAAATCAAGAGTCTTTGCAGAATTATGCTTAGCGCGGAGCCTGGATCAATGTGAATCCTATTGACTCTTGACGATCCTATATACCTAGTGTAGTAAAGGGGTCAGTTATAATGATGATCCTTGACCAGCATTTCCTTCGGGGTGAAGGTTATGTGAACCATCTGCTTTTGGCGTTGATAGCATTGGTCAGTCCTTCATCTTGAGGAGGTTCGATTATGTTGGCAAGAAATGCCTCACAGTTATTCAGGGCTTCTTTCAAAATCTCTCTCGTATCATTAGGCAAATGTAATAGTTCGAATAAGGTGATACGAGCTAGAATGTTGGCTAATTGTGCCATGATATCATATTTGGATAGGGCCTGAGGGTCACTTGGAGGACATTATAAGGCCTTATTAAACAGAGTTTCTTTTTGCTTGGCTGGTTCGAGTTATTTGGACGTTCTTGGTTAATTGTAATCCCTTAGGTAATCTTTGCCAAATCTGGTTCTTGTCATAGCCACTTTCTCTTTCTCTGAGTTAGTGAGTAAAGTGACTTTGAGAGATTCTTCTTTGAGGATCACGGAGATGGCATTGTAGGTCTCCATCTTACGCTTGTTCTTAGACTTATAAAGAGTCTAGTCCTCATCTGGAAGAAGATTGAGATGCATCCATATTATTTCTCCTCTTTCAATGGTAAGAGGAATCAAGCCTTGGCTTTGCTTGTTTTGGTGGTCATAGTTAACCATCTCTATTCTTGCAGTAGGAATAGGGACAATGCTATCTTAGGCTTGAATTTCTGGCATGGAGCCAAATTGGGGGGTCACCATATTGACAGTGAGTTTCATTTGCTCAGGTTTGAGCTTAAGAATTTCTAATTCGATGAATGTTTGAATCTTATCCTTGAGGATGTAGCAGTTCTTCGTCAAGTGTCCTAACATTCTGTGATAGAGATAGTAGTTGGGGTCATCGGTCTTTCCGACTGCTTCAGGGCGTCAAGCTTCTAGAATCTTTAGATGATCCCCTTTGTTAAGGATATGAAAGATGGCGACTGTATGTTCGTCCTTGAACAAGTAATTGCACTGAAAATTCTTCCTTGGTTCTCTTTGCTAGTTGTTATTGGAATTTTGAACTCCAACTACGAAAGTCTCTTTAGTTTTCGATTGTGATGCCTGTCCTTGTTTGCCTTTGCTGCCCTTAAAGTTGGTGTGAGGTTCGAATTTGTTAAAATTCTCTATTGACTTGTCAGTTATCTCAGCTTGTTTCATCAAATCCTTCTAAGTGTGGGCAGTGATAGCACCCATGTGAGCTTCAATTTGTGCCACAAAATTGTACTAGCAAGTTTGAAGCAGCATTAGTAGAGGCATATCTTGACATCGTAATGTCAAGTTGTGGTATCTTTTGATGTATTCCCTGACCATCTCATTCCCACTTCATTTCTTAGAAAGGAGTTTGGCCATGGTGACATTAGATTGTTCCTCGTAGAATTGTGAGAGGATCTTTGATTCTAAATCTGCTGAAGATCTGATTGAACCTTCAGGCAAATTTTAGAACTAATCAAAGGCTACCCGCTAAAGGATACCATAAAAAGAAGTGCCTTAATGACATTATTACCCACTACATTTTCAGTTTGCTGACGGAAGTAGTAAAGATGCTGGTTTGGGGAACCTTTGCAATCAAACATATGAAGCGTTAGTGGCTTGAACTTCATCAGGTAGGGAACCATGGCTAACTCGATGGGATAAGGTTGGATGATTCTGACCTTCTTGAGCTCTGTTCATTGAGAAAGAACATTGAGCTGCTTCTGTATATCTTCCAAGGCTTTCGCTTCTTTATTTGGCTTTGACGGTAGTTAGCTTCTAATCTTGCGTGTTCAGAGTCTGCATCATCTTGATGTTCTTGATCTTCATCAGGAGGATTTTCACCAAATGGCCTTTTCCCTTTTGAAGAGCTCTCTTGAGGATAAGATACTAGTAGAAGTTGTTTAACTATCTCTTCCAGACGTTCGATCTGTTCGTTTGAGTCCTTATTCTGAATCGCCATTTGAGTCAGAATGTCTTCTCGGTCTGCCATGTCTATCGCCCATTGCTGTTCTTGACTTGAACTAGGGGTTGGATTCCATGTCATGGCGGAGTTCGTTCCACTAGAAGAGGGTTGGTTCATTTGGGACGAAGACTGTGATGTCCGCATTGGGACGAAAGAGTAGTCGAAAGGAATCATTGCTCTTCTTCTTAGCTTGGTGTTGTGATATACGCCATCAGCTTCTGGTAGTATGGATTGGATGCTAGAAGAGTATATTGGATTGGGCGAGCTATCTGTACTTTCCTCGTCATCTTTGGAAGACACCTTTGTCATGTTGACAGTGAATACTTTCATTTTGCCTCTTTGAGTATGTCGTCGTCATTTAGTCCGAACCTTTGAAGGCTCAGGAAAATGACCAAGATGGTTGAAGACTGATTCTTTGCATTGGAAACTCTTTTGAACTACGAATACTACTTCTCTGGTCTCATTAAGGGATAAACAACCACACTAAGCATCCAAATAACTGATGAGAAATGCTTTATCATATGTTACTTCACTTTCATCATCTTAACGTGTGTCAAGTATCTCGACAATGCATATCAATTCAATATATACTAAGTGTACGTACACAAATCTCGATGTGCGTGTTAATATCTAGTGGTCACCAACATCTCAGGTGTTAAACAACTCATAAGGTTCATAATACAACATAACAACGTCGAGAAACATCTCTCGAAATCAGAAACAGTGAAGAAAAACATGCACGGGCAAAATGCATGATGGGTGGTCGACCGCATATATGCGACGGTCGACCGTGATGTGTTTCAGGAGTTGCCTAGGCCTCTGCCTGGCATGCGGTCGACCGCCGCTTAGGCGCGGTCGACCGGACCGAATTCCAGAGTTCTTTGCCGGTTTTGAATAATTGTATTCGTGCGTGTTTTTGTGATTAAAACTTGTATAATTCATGCTGAAACATATGTAGAACATTGTAAGCATCAAATCAACTTCTTTGGGAATGATCAAACATGTGAAACATAATTAATTGCATAATAAATCATAAATAAACTCTTAAACATGTACGAAACACCGTTACAAAGAAAAATCATTAAAATTTTGTTAAACCACGTTATTAATTACTCTCAAATCTTAAAACACTTTTGTATTTTCATTCTTAAAGTTTTAAACATGAAAATATCTGGTTTTTATAGATATAATACAAAAGCTTTGATTTTTATATACAAATTAGTTAATTTGGCCCGATAAAACGCGTTAGAAACTCATTTAAAATTCTTTAAAACAGGGAAGAGGAGTTAGTAGAGATGAAACTCACCTGAGACTTGATACAAAATGTGAAAGATAGGATTCCAAAGTAGATCTCCAAGCCACAAACTAAAAATCCCGCCTTAGAGCGCTTAATCTCTCTCAAAATCCAATTAGGGTTTTTAGGAGAGTTTAGTGGCTGCTAGGGTTTTTAGATTACTAAAAAATTTGCAAAAACTCGTAAACAATATGTATATATAGTAGGGAAAACGAATATGAACCTCAAATACTCGAAACCAAGTCAAAACAGGAAAAACAGTTTTCAGGTTTCGCGGTCGACCGTGGCAGTTGACCGGATTGCGGATGACCGCGACAGTCGACCGAACTAGAATTTTCTAGATTCTCAGGACTTGGTGTTCGTGGGAAAAATTGATGCTTTCTTCATTGATGTCATTGCTATCTCAGTTAACAACTTTATGCGTTACAATGATCCGGTCTTTTTATAAGATCCAGTTACAATGAAAATCAAAATAAAAGAAAAGAAAGATTACAACTTTTTCTCTTGTTTGTCGAACAAATCGCGAGCTCCTGTTGTCCGGTCACTCGCTTACGTGGGTTGTTTGCCTGCGCCGATGGTTAATCAGTTGACCACCGCACGATCTGGATCCAAGCAGATCTACGCAATATTACGGGTATTATTTCACCAAGGAAATAATAGCCGGAGGGATTGTTTCACCAAGGAAACAACCGCTCAAATCTCAGGATCAAAGACCAAGCTTTGATCCGGAGTGTAGCAACGTAGATCTGAGATCTCAATCCTCTCGAACTCCTGCCTGTTGTGATGCGGGTGCTCGCCAAGAATCAGATCCAAATGTCCAAGTCTTCAAGCCTTCAAAAACTCAAGCACGAGGTCTCAATCCGGCAGAGTTTCGGCTCTCCAAAAGTCCTCCTAAATGATGAATCACCTGGCCTATTTATAGGCAACCAGATCTGTGCATTTGGCACAGATCTGGTCGGCCACCTCAGGGTGGCTCGGCCACCGAGCCACCTCAGGGGGGCTCGGCTGTGGCCGACCCACCCCGAGGTGGTTCGGTTTTTGCTGAGCCCCCTTGGGGTGTTTTTCGTCGTTTCCCGTCTTTCGGTTCTGTATTTGATTTGTCCGGACTTTGATTTGATAGTCCGGGTCTTTATTTGGCAGTAAATCCACCTTGATGTTTGAGTTCGAATCCGTTTTATGGTTGGACGACTCGTTGACTTCCCGAACCGTTGGATTGGTTCCACACGCGAACGCATTCCGTTGCTTGCGTGTAATTTTTTGATCTCGTCGCCTCGTCACTCGAACGTTCGTTGATTTGTCGAATTATCGTGCCGAGCTGTGCTAAGGGACCTATAGGCAATTTTATACGCCTACAGATACCCCCTCCAAAGTATTTCAGCCTCGTTCTTTTATAGAAGGGTCTGGAATGCTTTGGATATGATTGCCCCTACCCTCAGTCGGTGTAATGGGACCTTGAAATGACTTTTTTGTTCTGTATTCCTTCAATCCTTCAGGCTGTCCGGTGCTTTGTCGAACGTCTGTAAGGGTTCCGGTGCTGCATTTATTGTCTGACCGTTGTCGGAATTTTGAACTTGAAGTCGATTCCTGATTTTCCAATCTTTAGCTCGTGCTTGTTGGTTCAACATATAACTGACCCTCGATTGTTGGCGTTGAGTCTTTATTTGCGACGCGTTGTCCGGCGTAGTGTTATTGAGTTATCCTTAAGAATATTTTTTAGAAAAATATTCTCCAGGAACTTCTCAACAAAAATAGGGAATAGTTTATACTCGTATGCCTTATTGGAGTATTTCTCATGCCCGAATGAGCTGAACCGGTATGATAATTATATGAACCGGTCCAAAAAAGGCAACAATTTGGCTCAAAAATTCTTCTGATCCTTCCGAATGCGCGGGAGAGACCAAAATAAACAAGGGATTGAACCCTCGGTCGATTTGAAGTTGTTTCAACGCTCAATTCAGCTTCAATTTGAATTCTGGTTCAATTCTGGTTCAAACTGGTTCAACCTGGTTCAAGACTGGTTCAACCTGGTTCAAACTGGTTCAGGACTGGTTCAAGACTGGTTCAGATTGGTTTATCTTGGTCTGGTCTGGTTCAGTCTGGTTTGGTCTGGTTCAGCCTGGTTCAGCCTCTTTTGAACTCATTTGGACTGGTCTGGTCTGGTTCACCTTGGTCCGGTCTGGTTCAGGGCTGGTTCACATTATAAAAGGGGTCTTTTTTTTCTTCCTTTTCTTTTCTTTCTCCCCTCTAGGGCCGGCCCCCCCTTTGCCTCTTCTCTTGATTTTCCTTCCCTCGAGCATCTTTTCACCTTCAATCCTTGAAATTTGTCTTAGATCTAGGTTTCCTCTTGATCTTAGACCAAAAAATCCTTCAAAAAATCCTTTTTTTAAAATTTCTCTCAGGCCCCTCGAGCGCGTGGTTCAAGTTTCCTTAAAAATCTCATTTTTATTGGATCTCGAGCTTTTCTTCAGGTAAATCCTCCATGATCTTGGTCTATTTCATGTTTGATTTAATTTATGAATTTATGGGGTTGCATATGAGGGTTGGAATTATGATTTGGCGCCTCGAGCTTCTCTTTCAGGGGGTAGCATTGATAAAAAGAGGATCTTTTTTCTAGATCTGATCCCTCAATTTATTTTGCAGCTCATTATGTCGTGTGCTTCGAGAGGTCGCTCCCCTGCTATGTCGGCTGATGGCGCGCCTCCCTCCTACGCTGGTGAGCTATTTTTGGCAATATTTGGAAATTTACAAATTAGCCCCTTTTTCTTAGAAATTTACAAATTGGTCCTTTTACCCCACGTTGTTCTCCTTGGTGAGGCAATCAGGAAGAGCCTTGATTCTCCTTGGTGAGGATCGACGCTTTTAAGGATAGGTTTTGCTTGGTCAAAACCGTATCTCAAAATAAAGGGGGCGATTTGAAGCTGCATTGTGCTTTATAAGGCAGGAATATATTATCAATATACCCTATCTTGTGATTGCACAATGTGGCCAAATCGTCTCACCCTTTATAAGGCAATGACTCTATCTTACCCATTTGTAAGATGAGTTCAATTTCCTTTTATAATTGAGACTAACAGGTGTTTAACTGTTTTATTTCCAGTGGGATATCCTTCTGGATCATTCTCATCTCATGCGGTATATGGGCATCGTGGCGAGTATTATTCAACTTCCGACGATCTTTCCCCCATTCCAGTTACTCCTCAGTTCGCTTTGGGCACATCGACTGAGGTTGCTCAAGTGGTGAGGGAAGGTGGGCATCGAGCTCTCCGACAGTTGATTACCGATGCACCTTTCGTGAAGGATGCTAGTTCTATTCAGCCTCTTCGGAAGAACGATTTCTTATTTGGCGACTCTGTCGAAGACCCGGATGCCGTGTTTATTGAGGCCGAGCAGTGGCTTCATAAGACTGGCAGTGGCTTCATCTATTTGCCGAAGATTCCTCGGCATCGTTCGTTGACTGAGCTCAGGCGCCAGGCTGTGACACGGGAGATGTCGTGGCGCTTGACGGAGGAGCATGAGAGCGTCCACTGCGGCTACATCACTCATCAGGCTTTTCCTGGCTCGAGTAGGAGTCATGTCACCGGATTGCATCCTGGGGTATTGGGGCTAGATGCACCACCACGTAACGAGTTCCTTGCCACCGCTTCTACTTTGAGGAATTGCCTCGCTGTGCTAGGACGGGAGATGCCTGTGACGCATCACAGGATTTATGGTTGGGTCCATTCTTTGGACAAGTTTTGGTGGACTCGCATGACGACGTACGTCTTGAGCCGATGGGACGAGGAGTTGCACGCTTGTGGTTTGTATGCAGCCGTTCGTGCTACCATGTATGGCTTTCCCGTCAGCGCGAGGCATTTCTGTGCTTTGTTCGAACTATATAATCCAGATTCGAACACTTTTCTGACCCGGCAAGGGGAGTTGGGCTTGGCTCTTCACGAGATGCACAGGATTTCTGGCTTACCCATGGGACAGATGCTATACCAGGAGTATTTTCCCTCTAATCATGAATTGAATCAATTGAAGGATCGTATGCCCGATCGCTATGAGACTCTATGGGACCTCACCTGTCACTATCATATTGCTTTGGCGCAGTCTGAGCCTTTAGCAAAGAGGACTAAGGTATGTGTGAGTCTGAAGCAGTTTGCAAATTATCTGTTCAGGAATCTGGAGAATAATTCTGGCGAGGCTATTTGTGAGTTGGCCCCACTTACTCCCTCAGGGGTGAACAGTCTACTGAAGAAGATTGACGCTCATTCTTATACCACTAGCAGTCCTGAGGGTGGCTTTCCTACAGGGACCAAGTTCAAATCATTCCTATGGCATGCAACCACACTGATTCGACCGATGACTCTTCTTGCCGGTTATCTCGCTATTTGGTTGAAGAAGTGCGTGGTTCCATATCAGTCTGGCGACGCCTTGCCTTTGGAAGTGCTCTATCCAGCAGTTCAGCTCGCCTACAAGAAAGAACTTTCACTTCTTCCGGTGATGGTGGCCAACATTCATCGAGGACTTCGACAGCTTTCTGGTGCCTTTACACGGAAGGAAAGTGATTTGCCGGGTCAGATTCCCCCCATTAAGACGGAGCTCCCGTACACTTATTTGATGGCCTGGTTCGTCCTTCACCGTTCGGATATGATGTCGGTACCGAACGCCGCAGACCACTCCGTTCCTTTACTACAGTTGCTTGAGAATGGCAAGTGGGAGGGGCGCGGATTTTCTGACGTCAGACAGCAGCTGCAGGTCCACAAGTGTTGGACATTTTCCACTTTCTTTCCGCAGTTCTCCGGCCGATATGGCGATTATTTGATAGATGAGGAGAGGCCGAGAGAGTATCGAACTCACTTGGACATCGGCTGCTTTAACTGGTTAGTGAACATTAGGCCAGGTTATCTGACTTTTCGGGTGAGGGATCAGTGTTTCATAGAGCCATATCTACCCTGTCGATTCGCTCGCCAGTTTGGCTATGATCAGCTTTACGTCGGGAATCCCCGTCAGCAGCTTCGGGCCCATGGCGGTTTGGTGGATGGTCTCCGTGCTTGGTTGTGGACCGTGACTGGCTGTACTGGTGCCAAGTTCAGTCTCCCGAGTGCAGATCGACAGTTGAACCTCACCTTCTTGAGTTGTAAGTGGCTGTTAGCAGCCAACAAGACTATCCCTGTGAAGCCGATTGCAGAGCTAGAGGCCGAGGAAGCTTCTCAGGTTGATTCCCGTAGGATATAGGAAAACGCTCGGTCGCAGAGGACACAGAACAAGACTCGTCGGATTGATGAAGAGGGAAAGAGGACCTTCCATTCTGCGGATGAGGCTTCAGGCGGAGATCCTGAAGATTACGAGGATTTTTTCGAACGAGGTTAACCATTCATCTTTTTCTTCTGCTTTCCAGAATTATTAAAGCTAACAATGGTTTGATATTTCAGGGACTATTGGTGACCAGGAAGAAGAGTTCCGTCCTCCTCCCCGAGCGAGACCTTCGGTTATTGTCCCCGCTGCTAGGCGGAAGAGATTAGCCCGCAAGCCGCGTGCAGTTTCCCGAGCCTCTGATATGGACTTGGCTGGTGATGATCCTGCTAGCGACGGAGGTAACATCTACCCTGTAAACCATTCTCTTGGTTATTCAGAACATTGACTCATGCTTTTCCATCTCTATATAGGAGAGCGTGGAGAGAGCGAGATGAGTCCCGATCCTATTCCTGTATCTTCTGGTGAGCCTGACCCACTGCCCCATGTAGAGAGGCCTACAGGAGTTGATGACATTAGGGAGGATATCGATGTAGGACCTGATTCTGCGAATCCAGGTACATCTACCATTGATAATGTATCTTTTAGATGGCACATAAAGGAACTTGTGCATCCTCTAATTGTCTCTGTACTTCTTGCTCCTTCAGATAACTTGCAGGAGGCGAACGTGTATTTTGGGAATAAAGAGGCTAATGCACCCGTGAAAGGTTACTCATTTCTATTGGTTGTAGTCTCTTCATTTTTCTTTGATACTTATATTCTCTTGTGTCAGACTTCTCGATCGATGATTTTGACGAGGAAAGCTTGTTTGCGGACACTCCCATGCTGCATTTCATGTATAGCTCTCCTCAGATTGATGACCAGTTACCTGGAGATATGTTTTCTGAGTCCACCTTCGCTAAAAATCCCGATGATGGTTCCTTTGAAGGTATGTGCCTCCTTCTAAGTTGGTTATAGGACTAGCCAATTTTGACTAATGCAGCTATAATGTGATGTCTCTGCGAATTCTATTTTAAATTTGACAGGAGCTTTTGTCGAGAATGATCCTGTTGAGCCGGCTATAGGACCAACTACACCAGTTGATACATCTGCAGCCGTTACATCCCTACTACCCCCAGTGACTCAAGAGGGTATGAATTAAGCAACTGAGAATGTTGTTTATTCTTCCTCAAGGTCTTTTTCTGATGGATTTCCCCTTCTTTGTGTAGGGCCTTCTTCTCGGCTCCATGCCCTTGTGAAAGAGTTGCTATCAGACGACGATCCTGAGAAGATCGTTCTCTGCATAGAACTTCGCTCCTTCTTCTCCTTTATGAATGCTATGATTGGCAAGCTCTTCCACAGTGGACTCCTTCTTCGCCAATTCAAGCCTTTCCTTGATTCCAAAATCAATTTGATAAGGGGAGCAGGATATCCAGATTTGGCGCAGGCTATAGTTGATGACCTCGATTGCCTAGAGCATGAGCTTCAGATGTTTCGTGAGCTCCGAGATGCAGGCGCTTCCTCATTTATTGCTGCTGAGCTGGATACCCGCTTAGAGTCACTGTGCGAGACTCAGATTCTCGCTGAGCTTGAGATTCAGATGCAGCGAGACCGAGTAGATCGAGTTGAGACCGGCCTTGCTACTAGATTATCTTCACTTGCCGAGCTCGACTTTTCCATTACCTCTTGCGAGACCAAGATGGACCGGCTCAGAAGAGAACTTCGCGAAGAAGAGGAGACTTTGGGTATTCTTCAAATGACGAAAGCACAGGATCAGCAAACCTGCACGGCTTTGTCTGATGAGTTGAAGTCCTTGAAGCAGAAGCTAGTCGAGACAGAGGAGACTGCTGCGAAGACTTCGACCGCCACCGAGGAATCCATTAGAGCTGAACTTAGGCAAGCTTATGATGAGAAGCTTTCTAAGATCAGTCAGTAGATTTTTGGTCATGGACTTGATGTATGATTTGGTTTGCTGTGTACTTTGACTTTTGATTCTTTTAGTGAAACTGGTTTTCATCTTTATCTCTATTATGATTCGTCATTCCGTTTGAAATGATTGACCATAATACTCATAGGATTTTTGGCAAACCCTCAGCCATCAACGGGTTTGATGAGCCTTTACCGACTACCGTTTGAGTCGGGCTAGCATGCGGATTGTTTAAATCCGTTCGCATGTAACGTTGTGCTCAGAGATTGAATTCTCTGAGACTTTGTGCTATGATGTCGAATACATAGACTTCGCCATTGTTACGGGAATAGGCTACCCGGCGACACGTGTTAGGTGTTGGCTTTAGGATTTTTGGCTAACCCCCAGCCTTCAACGGATTTGATTAGCCTTTACCGACTACCGTTTGAGTCGGGCTAGCATGCGGATTGTCTAAATCCGTTCCGCACGTGACGTTAAGCTAAAAGAGTTAATTCTTTTAGTGCTACGACATTGAATACGTAGACTTCGTCTTTCTCCTGTGAAAAGACTAAACAGCAACGTGTATGAGACATTGACTCAGGATTTTTGGCAAATCCTCAGCCTTCAACGGATTTGATGTGCTCTTACCGACTACCGTTTGAGTCGGGCTTACATGCGGATTGTTTTAATCCGTTCCGCATGTGACGTTGTGCTAAAGGAATGAACTTCCTTAGACTTTTTGCTTCAACTTCGAATATGTAGACTTCGCCATTATCATGGGAATAGGCTACCTAGCAACGTGTATTAGACGTTGGCTTATCCCTACTTAGGCTTCGGGATCAAGGTCCCTAGAGTCAGGCTCTGGTATCTTTTTCTACGGATAAAGACCAAACCGGCGACGCGTGTTAGGCGTTGGCATATCCTTTCTTAGGATTCAGGATAAAATTCCCCACGAGTGTAAGGTGTGGATTTTGGTGTTATTAATAACAACCTGCCACAATGTCGAATATGTGGACGAGTGTTCTTTTTAACAGTTAAGAACTAACCGGCGGCGCGTGTTAGGCGCGGACTTATCCTTGCTTAGGTTTCAGGATAAAATACCCCAGAATCGAACTCTGGTGTCTTTTTCTACGGAAAAAGACTAAACCGGCAACGCGTGTTAGGCGCAGACTTATCCCTGCTTAGGATTCGGGATAAACTTCCTAGGATGAATCCTAAATTGATAAATTTTGGAAAAGGAGTTGGTGTGGGAAAGGAAGAATTTTATATTCTATTCCCCGAGCAAGGAAGAAAGAATTTTATATTCTATTCCTTGATTCTGGAAAGGAAGAATTTTATATTCTATTTCCAGTGCAAGAAGGAAACTAGAAGTGGGATCTCCACTCCGAGAATCCGGAAGATCTAGATAAACTTACCTTTTATAGGATTGGTTATCTGATCAGAAGATGAGTTTTTCGTTTATCGAAGTGAAATTTCAACTTCGGTTATAACCATGAGAAGGTTTAACCAAAGAGAAAAGAAAGGGAGTTCTTTCGTTTATCGAAAGGGGACTCCGAACTAAAAATGGACCTCTTGTTCATGGAAAGAATCAAGAGGGCCAGAAGAACATTTTTGGTTGACTCACTGTCAATTGGAATTGATCAGTGAGGGATTTTGGAAAATGAATTTGGGTTATCCTCTAGAATATTAAGTGTAATATTCTTCAAGGAACTTCCCGATAAATGAGTTGTCCTGAATATACTAGGGATAGTACTTTTTCAAAAACTTCTCATTTATTAGCATTAATTGCCTGACACCCTCCAGAGAAATTAGGCGATAAGCACCGTTTGAATAGACTGTGTCTATTACAAACGGTCCTTCCCACTTGGGTTCGAATTTACCTTTCTTCTTGGAGATGAGGATTATTGGTCGATGAGCGGCGAGGACCAGATCTCCTTCCTTGAAGCTTCTTTGGCGGACCCTTTTGTCAAAAGCCCTGGATATTCTTGCCTGATAGAACTCAATGTGTTATTGAGCTTCCAAGCACCTTTCGTCCAACCTCTCGAGTTCTTCGAGACGTTTCTGATGTTGCTCTTCGGTCGTCATCTCCGTTGCAAGAGCGATCCGAAGGGAGGGGATTTGAATCTCCAACGGTAGCACAGCTTCACATCCGTACACCAACGAATATGGGGTGGCTCCCGTAGGTGTGCGTATGGTGGTACGATAAGCCCAGAGCGCTTCGCCGAGTTTATCGTCCTAATCTCGCTTATTGGTCTTAACGAGCTTTGACAGGATCTTGATGATCATCTTGTTAAAAGCCTCAGCTAATCCATTAGCAGAAGGATAATAAGCCGTTGACGAAACATCTTGAATCTTGAATTTGTCGCAAAACCTGATGAAAGCGTTGCTTATGAATTGCGGACCGTTGTCATGAATGATCCGTCTCGGCACGCCGTGTCGGTATATGACATGATGCTTGATGAAGTTGATGACATTGTTCATCTTCACTTCTTTAAGCGGAATGGCTTCAGCCCACTTTGAAAAGTAGTCGGTGATAGCGAGAATAAATCGATCACCTTTGACTGAAGGAGGAAAGATAGGACCGGCAATATCCATACCCCATGTCTCGAATGACCAGGACGTGGTTGACGTGTGTAACCGCTCCGATGGTTGGTGCATATAATTTGCATGCACTTGACAAGCGTGACATTCTCAGGCATACTCGATCGCGTCACGAACCATTGTTGGCCAGAAATATCCCATTCTTCTGATTCGATCATACAGCTTGGGACCAGGCTGATGCGCACCGCATTCTCCTTCGTGTGCTTCCTTAAGAACTTCTTTTGCTTCTTCGTTCGAAAGGCATCGGAGAAGCAAATCGTCATACCCCTGACGATATAACGTACGGGTCTCGGTATTGTAAAAGAACCGTGGTGTTCTTCGGCGAATAGATTCTTTTTCCCTTACATCCTCCGGCAAGATGCCATATTGGACGTAATTAATAATGGAAAAGCGCCAATCTCGGGACTCAGACCCGATTTGGGTTGAGTTCACCTCTTTGGCGTTTACGTTTTTATCATCCTCCTCTTCGATATCCATATCGTATATGGGTATGCAGAGTTGGTGTGATCTTACTGTGACTAGCAGTTCAGCTTCGGGCGGTTGCGCGAGTGATACTGCTAGTGCTGCCAGTGCATCCGCATAAGCGTTCTGGAGACGAGGGATGTATTCAATATAAAATTCTTCAAAAGAATCCGCTATTCTGACGGCCTCCTGGTGGTACGGAATCAGATCTGGGTTCCTGACTTCATACTCTCCACGAACTTGGTTGACTATCAATTGAGAATCCCCAAAAGCTTTGAGATATTCGACCCCCAGCTCCTTGGCGAAACTGAGTCCAATGAGGAGCGCGTTGTACTCGGCTACGTTATTGGAACATGGATTCGTCAGTGAATAAGCTCGAGGCATCACGTGCTTCCCTGGGGAAACTTAGACAACTCCAACTCCGGAGGAGACTCTAGAACATCCAGGGGTTATTGCCTTATTAACTGCTCTCGAAGCACCATCAAAGTACAATTGCCATACTTATTGGTGTGATGTGGTGTTAACCTCGTGAGTTTCATCTGGCAAGTCATCATATACTTCAACCGTATCTGTTGTCGGACTTGCCGCCAAAAGATCACAAATCGCTTGTCCTTTGACCAACTTCTGCTGTTTGAAGTGCAAATCATACTGGGACAAGAGAAGGGCCCACTTCGCTAACCGCCAATTCATCGAACCCGGTTGAGTCATGAATACCCGTACCGAATTAACATTAGCAATGACGTAAATCATCTAGCCAACCAAGTAATGTCGCATCTTCTGTACTGCGAATACCAATGCGAGACATTCTTTCTCGATCATTGGGTATCGAGACTCGGCGCCTATCAAGGTCCGACTTAGATAATAGACTGCCTGTTCGTGACCATTATCATCGTCTTGCGCTAATAAAGCACTTATCGAATGGTTCATCGCCTTGATGTAAATCAAGAACGGTTTACCTAATTTTGGTGCAACAAGAACAGGGGGATTCATCAGATATGTCTTGATATCTTCGAATGCTTTTTGGCAAGCATCGTCCCAAATAAATAACACGCCTTTCTTGTTTAGCTTAGAAAATGGTTGGCACTTCCCAGAAAGATTTAAGATGAACCTCCGGATGTAAGCTAAACGCCCTTGCAATCCTCTAAGTTCTCTTAGATTTCTCGGGGGCTGCAATTCATGTATTGCCTTCACCTTGTCTGGGTCGATGTGTATACCCTTAGTGGTGACGACGAATCCAAGGAATTTTCCGTTGGACATTCCGAGGAATGATTTTGTGGGATTCATCTTCAACTGATGACTCCGCATGAGATCGAACATCGTTCTCAAGTCCTTGATGTGATCTTCTTTGTTGCGGCTTTTTACCACCAAATCATCAACGTAGCATTCAACCGTTTTCCTGAGGTGCTTCTGAAAAATCTTAGTCATCGCTCGTTGGTATGTGGCACCTGCATTCTTCAGATCGAAAGGCATCACCGTGTAGCAAAAGACACCGAGGGGCGTTCTGAATGCTGTATGTTTCTCGTCATCCGGGTGCATCTTAATTTGATTATATCCCGAAAAGCCGTCCATGAAGGACATTCTCTCGAATCCGCATGTATTGTCGATAATGACATCCGTGATTGGGAGAGGAAAATCGTCTTTTGGACATGCTTCATTCAAGTTCCTGAAGTCGATGCAAATCCTGATCTTGCCATTTTTCTTCATGACGGGAACGATGTTAGCTAACCAGTCTGGATGTTGTTCCTCTCGGATAAATCCTGAGTCGATCAACTTCTTAACCTCTGCCTCGATGGCCTCCATAATCTGTGGACGAAACCGTCTTTGCTGTTGTTTGACAGGTTTGGCATCCGGCTTGATGTCGAGGTGGTGCATTGCCACATTGGGGTCGAGCCCTGGCATATCTTCATAGTTCCAGGCGAAGACGTCGATATATTCCCTGATAAGGGCGATTAATTCCTCCTTCTCATCTGGGGGAAGACTACCGCTGATGAATATGGGCTTTGGATTGGCTTCATCGCCCTTATTAACTTGGACTACTTCGTCTTCGGTGGGTGGTTCTCTCTGTTCGAACCTATCACCATACTGCATGTTTAGGTGATGAACCCATGGGTCCTCCCACGTTGGCATTTGATCGTCGTCCTCCAATGTAGATGGGTCAGCTGTAGTCATGTTCGACATTAAGGTCTTGAACATTTCTCCCAAACTTGTGTCGGAATCCTCAGCTGAAGAATCTGGCAAGTACCCCTCCTTAGCTTTGTTAGCAATTTGATCAATAATTTGCCAACCACATTCGTCATCTGATGAAACATAGACTAAGCCTCTCTTGTGACGATAATAGTCATCCGGTTTCCCCTTTGGTACATATGCCGCTTTGACTGGGATATGGGAACCACGATCGAAGTATAAACCTTCTCCGAGTGTGAAGTCGTACCCTTGTTTTTCCATGAGCATACGCGCTTCCGGACTATACTTAGATAAGTGCAGACCAGATTTGTCACCATCTTCATCTTCTCTTAGGAAATGATCTGGCAACGGAAGATTTTCTCCTTTACCGTAAATCACTTCTTTTTGTCCCCTTATTTTGGCAGGAATAATCCGGGTTGTTCCGAAAGAATGCTGGAGACTTCTCTTAGTTACATAAGATGATCGGAGCGGCATACATAAATCAGGATTATCGTATAATCCCTTTATCGCATCATCAAGAGACAAGGAGTACTCTAAATCATGATTTATTTCAATATCGGCAAGTTACCAGTTACAACCGCCATCTGACGATTGTTCATCATCAAGATTGATTACAAAGGGTACAATGTCATTTAAAACAAAACTGCCATTGTAATCGAATCCGGCCTCGGAATCAGCTTCTTCTCCGCTGTCCGTGCCCTGGATCGATAGTTTCGTATCGGATTCATTACCATAAAGGATAGAATATGTGAAGTAATTCTCATACCCTTTGAATGGTTGCTTATCCGCGACCACCGTCCTAACCCTTCCATCAGTGTCGACATATTTCAAACACTGATGTAGAGTGGAGGGAACTATAACATTACTATGAATCCAAGACCGACCTAATAGTAAGTTATAGGATGTTTCAGCATCGATCACGTAGCACGTGACCTCCGTCTTCAGATCGCCCATTTGGCACTTTATTCGGATTTTTCCCAAAGGCCTTGACCCGCTGGTGTTGAATCCGTAAATGACCGTGCCTGTGGCTGCCAATTTGCTGACTGGAATGCCAAGGTTATGCATTAGGCGAAGTGGCATAATACTCACAGCGGAACCCGGATCCACTTGGATTCGGTTGACTTCGCTGGAGGCAATGTACCCGACGAAGTACAGGGGCCGATCATGGTTTGAATTCTTCGTCTGCATGTCCTCTTTGGTGAAGGTGATGCAGGGAATGTTCTTAGCTGCCACATTGCACTGTTGAGCTAACAGTTCTAGTTCTTCAGGTGCCGGTTTGATCCGGGTGAGGAACGCTTCTGAATCAGCCAGGGCCTCTTGCAAGGCTTCTCTAGTCTCCTTCGACAGTCGCAGCAACTCATATAGCGTTATCCGCGCTGGAATATTGGCTAGCTGAGCCATAATGTCGAAGACGCGTGGAGTTTTCAAACTCTCCGGTCTATCTTTTCCAATCGGACGACTAAAACAAGACTGCTTCGGATTTTGCACCTCCTCGGGCCTCTTTTCTTTTTGTTTATCTGTCGGCTATCGTCGAGCCTCCTCAACCGGTTTAGGAACCGTAATCACGCCCAGCTCTGTGAGAGTCTTGGCTGGTCCCCGTTTTGCCACTCCTTGCTCAGCTAACTGATCACCAAGAGATGGATATTTGAAATGATACTCATTTCCACTCCGGGTCGCAAAGACTTCTTGTTCTTCGTCGGAAAGTGGGAAAGCGGGGATTCTTTCGTCATCTTCTCCTGGGATAGCAGAGACTCCATAACAAGATTTCCCTTTCCCTTTGGACTTCTTCTTGGATGACGATCCGGCCCATTATTCATCTCCAATCAGGTCGGGGTGCACCCAAAGAATTTCACCGTTTGGGGCTGTGTGTGGGACAAGTCCTTTTTGGCGTTGTCCGTGCGGGTCGTCATTCACCGTCTTCATCCCGACTTTGGTGACGCGCTTTGGCTCGAACCAAGCTGTAGGCACTGATCCAAAACTGATTAACACCGTGTTTGCTCCCACATTCTTGGCTGGTTTCGGGGTTATGACCCCCACATCGATCAACGCCTGGATCTTGTACTTGAGGTGGTAGCAAGACTTCGTTGGGTGGTGGACCGCTCTGTGGTACGCGCAGTACTTCGGGTCCGTCACCTTGGTGGCCCCTTCATGATCTACGATCGTCGGCAACTGGATTTTCTTGTTCTCTAATAAGTACTTGAAGATGCCGGGAACTTCATCATCCTTGAAGGAGTAGACTTTGGGAAACCTCGGCTCCGAAGACTTTTGCTTCTGAGGCCGTTGCTGCCAATGCGGCTACGATTGTTGTGGCGCTCGTTGCTGCTGCTGTTGCTGAGGTTGTAATTGAAAAGTTTGGTTAGCAACAACGGCATTAGCATGAGCTTTACCTTTCCCTTTTTGGTTGAAGTTCTGTTTCGGAGGATTTGTTGCCGGTTGGCCTCTCTCTGCCTTCTTCCTCCTGAGGAATCGTTCAGCTTGCTCTCCTCAAACCTTCAAATCCTTCCAGGTCTTGGATGGTGCGGTGCCCATTGCTTCCAACACATCCAGCGAAAGGTTGTTGTGGCAGGTCTGGAGGATGAATTCCTCAGTGATCGGGTCCCGGCAATTCATCGCTTTGTTCCGGAACCTTTTGACGAAGGTGTCGACTAACTCCCCGTCTTTCTGCTTCTCATCAAGCAACGATCCGATAGAGATCTCGGTGTCGTCATTGAAGAAATTGGCGAGGAACTTAGTCTCCATATCGTCCCAGCTGTTTATGCTTCTTGGCTTGAGGCGACGATACCAATCGAAGGCGGCTCCGCGAAGAGTGCCAACGAATGACCGCACCATCAGAGGCTCATTACCAGAGATGACTCCCAAGTGCGATTTAAAGTAAATCAAATGCTGAGTGGGTGAACCCATCCCATTAAACGGCGTGAACTTAATTAGACTAAACTTCGTCGGATATGGGATTGATTCCCACTCTCTTGGGTATGGACAAGGAATGCCTGTCTTTTTCGTCTCCTGAGCAGAAATCAATGTATTGATTTTGCTCTCGAGATTTTTAATTTTTAGGCTTTCACCTGTGTCTTCACTAGCATTCTCGTTACCACCCCCTGCATTGATGGGAGGGTTATTGGTATTACGAGCTTCATTCGTGTCTTCATCTTCCAGGTTGTTCTGGTTATGACGACTTGGTTCGCCTTGCTGGTTCCTCAATGCTTGAATCTGTTGGTCATGCATCTCTCTCATGTTCTGCATGGCCATCTATATTTCGAACCTGAAGCTTTCTTGTTGTTTGGCCATGGCTTCTTCGAGCATCTTGGCCACTTGCTTCGCGCTTATCATGAATGACTCGCGGGGTTGTCCTTCACTGGACACAGTATTGTCAGACGTAATTGCTGAGCCGGCATCTGATTCTTCATCTCCCGAAGGTACTCTTGTCCGAACCCTACCATACGTTGCGCGAATGATAGCTCCGGATTGCAGACGAGTCACGCATTGGGGTATTTCTGGAATCACCTCGGGGTTATCCTGAGCCGATGTTCCTCTGTTGGTCATGTTGGCGGTGACCCTTGAATGTTCACCGTCTTCGACCATTGTCCTTCTTCGTCGGAAACGCCTATGCCTTGGTTTTGGCGTTCCAGTGCTGAGTCTTTCGAACACAGAAACTCTCTCGGGGACTGCCTTGACACTGTTGCACTCAGACAGTACCGCCCGAATGAGCTTTGAGCAAGGACACTGAGTTTCGAACCTTCGAGGGCTCCTCTTTCTGGATTTACGATAGTACAGCTCGTCCGTTTGAAGGTCTGAGCAACCTATCGTGTGTTGGCACGATCTCCCAGGTATAACATCATCGTCATCAGACGACAACGTTTCCTTCTGAGGATGAATTGCCTTTTTTGGGCTTTCAAGAGTCACGCGCCTTTGTGGGCGTGAATCTTCAGCGGGCTCCTGCACCTCGATGCGCAAAGTTGTGCGCTTGGGTGCCACGATTTTCTCTAAATGTTGAGGGTTACGGCGACCCCTAGCATGTGGAATCGTTTGGGACTTCTTCATTGGCCCCAACCGTTCTTGGACTGGTGCTTTGCCTCGTTCCTTGTGAAGTGGACCGAGGCGCTCCAAAACCGACTTCCTCTTCTGGGAGGATCCTGTGGGATCTCTCGGAACAATTGCGGAAATCACCGGTGATTTGGGTTGATTCGCCGGAGGTTGAATCTTTGGAGGCTACGGTTGTTGCTCCTTGGTCTGAACCGTCGCTTCAGACTTCGGCCTCCAAACCCTACAAATTGATGGCGGCTTCTTGACCACCTCCTTCTGTAGCTTCCGACGGGCTTCTTCAGCTTTGGCCCGTGCTTGCGCCGATAATGCGCGGCGTTTGCAGATACGCTCCTCCAGCGTCGAACGGTTCCATTTGACACGAACCCACTCCATAGTTGATGGCTTGGAGGAACCACCCTTCATTTGTTGCTGAGGCTGTTTGCCTCGTTTGCTCTTCAGATCCGCATGGTAGCGGGCCCCGTCAACAGATTCCATGGCCTTTGCGAATTGCTTCGCAAGGCGTTGACGCTGCCTCTGGCGAGCTCTCTTGGAGAGAGTCACCACGCCTTCAATGGCGGATTTGACCTGCTTAGAGGCCGGTGAGACTTCACCCAACGCAACTTCGGCGTCGATTGGGGTGAGGTTGTCGTTGGTGGCTTCAACTTCTTCGCACCAACGGACTTTTCTCCTGGAGGAGAACTTCTGGGATTTCTTGGACTTACGGGGGGAGGTAGATCCGGACGAGGACACGTACTCCTCGTACTTCTGTTGGTTGAACTCATACTCGACCTCCTCCACGACCGGGATTGAGATCCGCGGCTGCGACGCTCCGATCTCGGCAGCGAGATTGGTGTCTCCCACTATGGTCGCCAGATTGTTCGCGGGAAAAATTGATGCTTTCTTCATTGACGTCATTGCTATCTCAGTTAACAACTTTATGCGTTACAAAGATCCGGTCTTTTTATAAGATCCGGTTATAATGAAAATCAAAATAAAAGAAAAGAAAGATTACAACTTTTTCTCTTGTTTGTCGAACAAATCGCGAGCTCCTGTTGTCCGGTCACTCGCTTACGTGGGTTGTTTGCCTGCGCCGATGGTTAATCCGTTGACCACCGCACGATCTGGATCCAAGCAGATCTACGCAATATTACGGGTATTATTTCACCAAGGAAATAATAGCCGGAGGGATTGTTTCACCAAGGAAACAACCGCCCAAATCTCGGGATCAAAGACCAAGCTTTGATCCGGAGTGTAGCAACGTAGATCTGAGATCTCAATCCTCTCGAACTCCTACCTGTTGTGATGCGGGTGCTCGCCAAGAATCAGATCCAAATGTCCAAGTCTTCAAGCCTTCAAAAACTCAAGCACGAGGTCTCAATCCGGTAGAGTTTCGGCTCTCCAAAAGTCCTCCTAAATGATGAATCACCTGGCCTATTTATAGGCAACCAGATCTGTGCATTTTGCATAGATCTGGTCGGCCACCTCAGGGTGGCTCGGCTGCCGAGCCACCCCGGGGTGGGGCGG
>BQKN01062160.1:194691-205403 GCA_022839385.1 Asparagus kiusianus
GGTCTTTATTTGGTAGTAAATCCACCTTGATGTTTGAGTTCGAATCCGTTTTATGGTTGGACGACTCGTTAACTTCCCGAACCGTTGGATTGGTTCCACACACGAACGCATTCCGTTGCTTGCGTGCAATTTGTTGATCTCGTCGCCTCGTCACTCGAACATTCGTTGATTTGTCGAATTATCGTGCCAAGCTGTGCTAAGGGACCTATAGGCAATTTTATACGCCTACACTTGGCCATTGTGCATGTTTTCAACTCGATTCTTTCTCATGAATGAACTTGTTTATACTCAAAACACTTGTTAGTGTACTCATACACTAGTTAATGATATTTTTCTCAATAAATATCCACTTATTATAATTAATCACATACTATTTTAATTTATTAATCATTAACTCAAAATTTTTGGGGTTTTACACCTTATTTGTTTGCACTTACCATGGAGTATCTCAGTAGTGGGCCTGCACATTTAGGAGATAGTAAAGTGTTTCTATTTACATCCAAAGTGTGAAGGATTGAATCTCGGTCATTTATGCTTTGTCGATGACCTTATGCTATTTTGCAATGGTGATCTGTAAAATCCTATAAATTTGAATATATTGTGAGGAATAACATTAAATAATTTTTATTATGATTGATACTATTCTTAGATGAATGAGTATGTTTGAAATTAATTTAAGATCGAGTACATTCATATAAGTGTATATATATCAGGGTATGCGTTCATGAATGCATGAACCAGTCGACAAAAAATACCATTGGTTGGTCAACTGATGGTTTGCTATCGGTTGACTAACAGGTGCTCATCAGTCAACTGATGGCAAGCCATCAGTCGAACGACGGGTGGACAAAAAGAAGTTTTTTATTTTCGGGTCAGGTTTGTTTCGGTTCGGGCCCGTTTGTGAATATAAGTATATATACCCAATTTAATCATTTTCCCTCATCTTCACGTAAACTATCAGCCACCCCTCTCCCCTCAAAAACCCTAGAGTATTTTCATGAGTTTTGGAGAGCTTTGTGAAGTAAAAATCAAGAAGAGGATGAGATCGTCGACGTTTGGTGAAGGAGGATCGTGTCTATTGCGTTTTTGGAGAGTTTCAGCACATTTTGAGAAGAATTTCATCTCCTCCTATCCCATCCCCATTTTTATTTGGTTTTAATTTGTTTTACTGGATTTTCTTAAAAACCTATTTTGCGTGTAAAAATTATATCTTTGACCTGTATGATATAAAAGATTCGATCTTTTTGTTTTTTTTAAAGGTTATAGATTGTATTCTCTATCTTGGGGTTTAAGTTTTAAAGTTAATCTAACATGAGATTTGTTAAAGGTATTCATTTTTATGATGTTTTACACATATAATCATATTAGTGTTAGCAAATTTTTATTAAATGTTTATATCTGTGTTTTCATGTAGAGTATAAACCCTAATTACACCATATTAGGTTTTATTTATGAGTTCCTTGAAGAATTTTGATTTTTGGATAAATTTTAGACCAAAAATAACAAATTACAGGACCTGAGATTTTTGTTCTGTTCGGTCGACCGATATTGATAATCGGTCAACTTATTGGAGCTAGCCGGTTGACTGACATAGAGAATCAGTCGACCAATGGAGATGATTGGTGTGTGTGCACATTTGTGCACGTATTCAGTCGACCGAAGGGTTATTGTCATTCGACTGATCAGTATTATGTTGTGTTTGTTGATTTTTGACATGTGAGTTGATCGTAAATACGAAGTTCGGGTCCACACATCGAGACACGTGCTTGGATACTAGAGTACACATTTTGGGTTTGTGTTCGCACAAGCTGTTGAGGGTGCGTAAACTAACACTTTGAGTTTGTCATAATAGAGAGTGACATATATTGTATTTTATCATGTTGTGGATGCTTGAGTTGGTATCCTGCAATGAGAACGCAATGAGAATACCTTCAGAGTGGGTTAGTTGGTATGCCACAATGAGACCGTGGCAGACTACACTCTATGATACATCATTCTGGATTGGGCTGATATGCCTATATTCCACAGGGCGATTGAGTAAGATGGTGACGCCACAAGGCGATTGAGTAAGATGGACTTCACTGGCATGGATTAAATCTACTATTGCTAGTCACTCTTTTATATTTTGGATTGCTTGCTTGAATAGGCTTCCTACTAAACATAAACTTAAACATTATAATATTCGTGTTGAGAATATTTTGTAGTCAATTCCACACTCATAAGGGGGCAAGAGATCACCTTCTTTTTGCATGTTATTTCTCCTCTCATGTCTAGAAAAGAATTATGGTATTTGTACAGATCAGTCATGCTCCTTGTGTCTGGAGTTAAATTCTTAATGGATGGAGAAAGTTATGAGAGGAAACTCTACGATTCACTTATTCAAAAGACTGTTGTCACGGTTTTTTATACCATGTACGGAATGCTAGTTTTTCAGCATACGTTGGAATTCGGTGAGGAGTGTCTGCAGTTTATCATATTTGAGGTGAAAATTATGTGCAACATGATGGTGAAGTTTAAAGATACCGGATTCAATCGATTTTGGTGTAATGCTATGAGAATTGAAACTGAACTTTTGAGGAGAAGAGCTCAATCTCGAACATTCTAGTTTTTAGCAAAAGCTAAGTTTTTGGGTGCTTTTTTGTGGGGGTAGCTTGTAGTCTATTAGTTCACAAAGAGACCTAGTGTTGTATATGGCGAGTTTTGGATGAGATTTATGTTCGTATAGCTTAGGTTTTGTATATATGAATAGGATGTGCTTCATTTTTTTTCTCTTCTAAAAAAGATAAAAGAAATGAATAGTCTATGCTTCATTTCATTATTAGTAATGAGAAAATCTTACTTACCAAAAAAACCTACAATCTAGGGACGTGTGCATGCTGCTTGTAAATGACAAATAGTAAAATTTAAGAACTTTTTCTCCAGAAAAATTTTATTTTGCAAGTTACATATACGGAGTCCAATTGGAAAATGTCAATATTATAGTTCAAAGGGTTTTCTAAGACATTCTAATATTTATGTATGTTAATTGAGCTAAATAAAGTTCAAGGAGATTATTTGGAAAGCTTCCAAAAGTTCAAAAGGCTAATTATATGTAGATTCAATCTTAAAGAACCATGCTAGCATACATGCATACTTATTTTTGTATTTATAAAAAAAAATTGCTTGACCACATAACACAAAAAGAAAGGTAAATTTCACAATATCCAGGTAAATTTCACAATATCCCCTAAAGTTTGGGTTGTTATATTGCCTCTACAAACTCGATAATGAAATGGCTACTAAATGGCTGTTAGTTCTTACATATTATTTTTATATTAATTAATTTTCAAGAGTTTGTTAAGAACAAGAAGATAACAAATTCTTCTTAAATGTTTAATTATAATGCATTTTTTAATGTAGACAAACATTTTAATGTAATAATGCCAACAACTTATAGCAGGTTATATTAGAAAGAAGGTCTTTTGATATAATTAATAGGTGACAAATTGGATGGAAATTTAGATTACAGTGAATGTAACATTAAGACAACTTTAACATATTTAATAGTGTGTTTTATTGTAGATGTAGGCTTACTAGTTTAAAAAATTAATAAATATTGTGTTATTCAATTAGATGTATTAATTGAATACAAGGACCATTAATGTTCTTTATGATGCCTATAAAAGGAGCTAAGTTCAAACATAAAAATTAAATCTACTCTCAACACACTACCAAAAGATGACACCTTCAAAAAAAAATTTCTTTGCACTTCTTTTGTCATTAGTTTTGTCTATGCTCCTACATAGTTGTGTTGATGCTAAAGAAGCCAAAATTAGCTACATATCAGCAGGACCAACTGGAAACAACAATAATGATATCAATAATGATATCAATAATGCTATAGATGAGATGAAAATTCACACCAAAACTATTATCAAGGAAGTTGGAAACATGGTTTTTGGTGACCACCATAGAGAAGATTGAATTGTATAACATTTGCATTTAAACTCATGAGTGGAGAAACCAAGATATAATTTGCATTCTAGAAGATAGAAAACAAATTATTATATTTTATAGATTTAAATTTTTTACCACACGGTTATTTTAATAATATAGAATTTTCATATAAAGCTATTGTCATTTTTTAATTGGAATCAATAGACCACCATGCTACTTTTTTATAAATACAAATTGTGTGCTCCTACACACTAAATGTCTCATCATAAATCATTTATATCTAAATCAAATAAAGCAATTGATTGCCATATTAGTTCTTAGTTTTCTAAATATTTGTAAAAAACAATATTAAGAAAAAAATTATATAATATCAACCATATAACAAAAATAGTAAGGGATGTACGTGGCATGAACTGATGAAAAAAGACGTAAGATAATATTGTAAGTTTCGAATGTAAATATTCCCAATAAAGTGAGCTTCTTCCTTTCTAACCATTGTAGATTTAGACTTACTATTCATGCTCTCCTTTCTAAAAATAACTAACTTACTACATTATATATGTTAATGTTTTCAAGAAATTAGCCCCGCAAATCTTAACTATTTTTGAATAAGTACATCAAAACATGTATTTAGAAATATGTAAACGAAAATTAATTGGACCTCAAAATTTTCCTTTTGGTCTAAATTTATTATGTAAACGTAACAAAGTAACAATAATTACTTTCTTTGTTACTTTGAGTTATTTAAATACAAAATAAAGAATGACCTTTTTTGTCAATGAAAATAATATTTATTTACCCACCAAGTTTTTGCAATTAGCGTACATCAACATACTCAGTATAGAACCTGAGAGCGCATACTACTCTCATTTGTTGTGAAAAACTTCTAGTACAAATCCCTATTCCTCTCATTATAATTATTTGGAATTACATGGCTCAAGGAAATTGTATAAACATCAATTTTATCGACCTGATTAGTGCCTCACGATCTATAGCTTTTCTCACAAAAAGTCTTTGATTTCTTTCTTGTTAGATTGAATATACTGAAGTGGATAGCATTAACCATTTAAACTTATTTATAAAGACTCTCCTTTTCAACCTCAAAGAGAACCAATTCATCATGTGATTCCAGTTTCATGACCTATATTCCAAGTAGGGTGGCAAACGTGTCGACACGACCCGACCAGATGCGTATAAATTTTGACCCGACCTATATAATATTTACAAGACCTGACCCATCTAATAATCAGGTCAACCCGTTTATTAAACAGTTAACACACTGATCCCAGTGACCCATTTAAGTATTTTATAATTTATAATTTTTATTTACCTAACATAGAGCCCATAGTCAAAGTTTTTATGATCCTATTTATCATTCATAGGTTTTTTTACTCTTCAGAAGTTTAGATATTTTGTGATGTCCATGGTTTCACACAAGGCAATAGTCCAAGATGAACCCAAAGATGTCAAACCTGCCATGCACCCAACACCGTACAACAACATATTTTACCATCATAGTAATATCTCATTAGTAGAATCAAATATAAGAAGTAAGGGTATAAGCAGATATAGTAAAGATAATAATATAATAAACACAATATAGAGAAGAGATCCACTGATAAATGTATTCATGTTCCAACAAAAGAAAAGAAAGTACATCCAATAAATCGAAATAAAGACAACAACTCTCTAATACAAAAGAGTCAACTGAAAAGTATATAGGCACTCAGAGTCCAAAATGAAATACAACTCTAAAAGACTTAAAACAATAAAATATTTACTGTGGAGCGCCTACTAACTATATACTAATAAATGACAGCGAACTATGTTGAGTCTCCGTCAACCTGTGACTCTCCGAACACCTATCTCGCTGCCTAAAAAAGATGGAAACAGCGAGCGTCAAAGCCCTAGCGAGAACATCTCCACCGCGCCCAAGAGGATGAGGGTTAGGTGTAAAAAAAATACAAGTTATAGCATATAAAGATATATAAATCTTACATCCTGAACTAAGAGGAATTAATATTTAGAAACCCACAACACGAGAATGAGTACGTCGATCGAATAATCCAAACAAGAAAACCCTCATATAAATATCATCTATCTCAAATTGTGGATCGCTAAATATCAACTCCAAAATCCTATGAATAAAATAATTAACAAAGAACAATACATTACCAAGCCTTATCTATTACAAATTGTATCATAACAGCTCACAATCCTTTCGGGCAGTTGGCACGGGAACAGAAATAAATATCGGGTACAATATATCATCTAGGATACGTAGTACACAACAAACCATAGCCTTATACTATACCCTCGAGGTAGGTAACATAGGAGTGAATTTACAATTTAGTATGATTCCCTACAAAGAAAATAGTGTGGAGTATAGGCGCTCATAATATCCTGTGGCTCATCGCAATATTTTACGATTCACTACCTTACTCGAACATCCTACGGAATATAGGCATATCAGCCTAATCCAGAGCACAATGATGCATAACGGAGTGTAGTCCACTGCGCTCTCATTGTAATACACCAACTAACACACTCTAAGTGTGGTCAACCATGGTCTCGTTGTGGTGCACCAACTAACCCCACTTAAGCATCTAAAATCACCATAAAACAAAACAAATGTTATTCTCTACCAAGACAAGCACAAAATTTTAGACTACGCGTATCAATAGGCTCATGTGTGCTCAAATCCAACACATGTCCTCTCACGGTCTTGCACGTGTGTCGATATACAACTCGCACTTCGTGTTCCCGTTCAAAAGCACGTGGTAAAATAACTTGTGTAAAGTAGCTCAAATCGGTTGACTGACATGTCCCATCGGTCGACCAACGGGACATGCACAACATGCGCACACAAACCAGCTTCGGTCGGTCGACCAATTACCTAGGTCGGTCGACCGACCAAAAGAAATATTTTAGTTTCCTGCAGACTAATCGGTCGACCGATTTCTTTGATTGATCGACCGATGCTGGTGACAAAACACATTTCAGGTTTTTCTTCTGTATCATGAACAAAAATAAAAAATCCTCAAAAGAACCGACGTATAAGAATTTGATTTAGTATAATTTAGGTTTAATCTACTACATGAAATCACAATTTTGAATTTTGAGAGAGATCTAATAACCCTAACATGGTTGTGTATGTAAAATCATCATGAAAACAAATAACTTTAACAAAATCTCTTGTTAAATTTGTTTTAAATCTTAAACCTAAATCAAAGAATCTGTTTCATAACTTTTTAAATTAGAAAGATCAAATCTTTATGTTATACAGATAAAGGGGTGATCTTTACACATAAAATAGGTTTTAAAATCCAAACAAAACCAAGAAAATAGGGATAGGATTGGAGGAGATGAAAATCGCCTAAAAAATTTTGTGCTGAACTCCCACACACGCAAGGAACTCAATCCTTCCTCACCGAAACCGCTAACCTTGCCTTCCTCTTGATCTTTTTGCTTCTCAAAGCTCTGCAAAAACTCAAACTGATGAATTAGGGTTTTGAAGGGAGGGTAGCTGCTGATCAATGTGGGGATTACATAAGAAAAGAGGAGAAAAATCAGGTTCATAAAGTATATAAACATGTGTTCAAATAGGCCCAAATTGACCTAATCTGAAAACCCAAACTGTGCACCTATCAGTCGACCAATGCTAATAATCAGTCGACCGACTAGTGTCCATCGGTCAACCAATTGCTAGGGTCGATCGACTGACCAGAGATATTTTCAGCCGAAAGCTTTTCCTACTCATACACATTTACACACACACACATACACACACACACAGACACACACACACACACACACACACACACACACACACACACACACACATATATATATATATATATATATATATATATATATATATATATATATACTTAATCGATCTCAAATCGATTACAATCATGTTCATTCATCCGAGAATAATATCAACCATAATAAAACTCATTTAATGTTATTTACCATAATATTTTCAAGATTACGGGGTTTTTCATATTTTCAGGGTGTTTTTTATAAAATTTAAATTTCCAGGGTGTTTTTTTAATTTTTTTGTCATGCCCCGCTTCTCAAAATACCAGGGAAACAGAACGTGAACAAGCCCGCAACGTATTAGGTTGAGTAAAAATAAATAATAAAACTCTTTCTCCTCAATCTAATACGCTAAACGTCAAAAATATAATATACGAAGTCGCAGGTTCCCGATCACACATAGCAAGAGTATAATGAACAACTCAGAATGGAAAAGATACATATCATAAATAGAATATCATCTAAGACACAGAGTTGGGTCAAACACGCCCTTATTACAAAATGGTCCAACTAAAAATATAAAAAAATACATAGTCCAACAGAAATAAAAGGAAAGTACTGTTAAAACAACTAAATCCAACATCAGACTAAAGTAAGGTTCTGCAGAAGAGATCTAGCGCTCATCAACTACTACAGAAAGAAAAAGTCTAAGGTTCAGATTGTTCTTCTGATCCATCTGGAAGACCTTATTGCTGTAAATCCTCTGGCTCTTGTACTATCCCGAACTGAGGCTGTTCATCTCCTAAATCTGACATACACCAGAGAAAAACATGTGTACGTCAGCGTGTATGACACACGGCAAGATCCCATAGAGAGAAAAATGGATGATCGAACGACCAAAGCAAAAAACAATGATAATAATAATAACAACATGCAAATGAATTACTAATAATCTAAATGCAATCTATCATTGGAATAAAATCATCAGAAGAATCTAAGAAAACCATCCAAGTGTCAAGATCACGCAGCTAGCCAATAGGGTAATCATCCAAGTATCCAAATCACACAGCTAGATGGAATTAATACTTAAATACCTATAACTTGAGACGTAGTACGTCGAGCGAAATAATCCAAACAAGGAAACCCTCATGTATATACCTTATGTCTCAAATTGTAGATAATTAATTATTAATCCCGATTTATGTATGAACAGAAATACAACTAGTCTACATCTCATAAAACCAACAAGGTCCACCATATGACACGCAAGCATATTATTCTTGTTTTACATGTTATTTGAATTGGGGAAGAATATTTTCATGTATATAATCGGGTCCCCGTAAAGTTATCCGGGGGCCGCCTTCAAGTCAAGTATTAGCCCTCTGGCTCATGCATATAACACTCATGATATCACGATAATAGGAAAGCGCTGTGCCCGTTTATATACATGCTATATTCTCCGTCCAATTCCCCTTTATAACCCCATGTTTGTCATATTAATTACGTAATTGTAGATGAAATATTGTGCACTAGCCAAGGAGTTACCGCGGAACGACTTCTGTAAAACTATGAACATAACCATGACCTATAACACGTCTGATCAAGAGTGCATCATCTAGTCAATGCTATAATAGTAATAGTCAAGGAAACATCGTATCGGGATATCGATATCAAGGGAATTCGGGACTCCTCACATCGGGATATCAGTGTCGAGTGAGTATAGCCATGCTTTGAAGCATGCTTATAAATCATACTTTTAACAGAAGTCGTCTTCATGTACAGTCTCTCCTATTGGATAACAACTAAGTGATAAAACAATAAGCTTCCACACAACTATTCATGCCAAGCGATCCCACGCAGGTAATAATATATCACAGACTAATCTAATTAATTAACCCATAACATATCTAGAAATTGAATTGCGAGTCAATAAGTAATAGAACCTTGCTGCTAATAAACATATGATAAATCTAAAATTTATAATAAGTAAACAATCTGGGATAGGGATCTTGCCTGTGAGGCCAAGGGGGCCTGATGACAAGGCAGTAGCACCGATACGGAAGCGGTACAACGGATCTGAACGACCGAGTCACGATGGGTCTGCTGGACGGTGGTGCAAAGGCGGCGTCGAACTCAGGGAGGGGTTGGTCATCGATGAGGAGATGGAGGACTCACTGAGAGATGGAGGATCTAGGATCTGGGGTTGATGGCAAAGGGGAGAGGGGTCGACGGTCGGAGCTAGCTAAGGAGGTGGGGACGGCGGCGAAGTTGGCTGCTGTGGTAGTCAGATAGCTGCTAGAGGAGCTGGGCCACACAAGGAGGAGGACTAGGCGACGCGAAGAGGGAGGCTGAGCGTGTCTGAAGGGTGCGGAGGAGGCCAAGGTGGTTGAACGGTGTGCTGGGCGTCGCAGGAGGAGCAGGCGGAGCTGTTGGGTTCGGGCGTTGGAGGTTGACTGGTCAGAGGCGCGAGCGTGGCTGGTGGTGGTGGTAGAGTTGGGGACTAAGGGGTTGGAGGTGGCCGGAGGTGGTGGTGCTCGGGGAGAGAGAAAGAGATGAAGAGAGAGGAGAGAGATGGTAAAGGCGGTCGCGGGTTTTGGGAAGCGGATCTGGGCACGGCGAGCGTCGGTGCGGCAGGGGAGGTGGAGGAGTTGGTGTTGGGCTGGAGTTGAGTTGGAGAGGAGGTGGTGGAGTTCGTGGTGGTGTTGATGATGAGGTGATGGTGGTCAGTGATAGAGACTGGGAGAGATGATGAGAACGTGAGTGAGGGTGAGAGAGGCGTGGGGGATAGCAAAGTGAGGGTATGCGGATTTTGAGGAGGGAATTAAGGAGTGGGGTGAGTTGTTGTGAGGGAATTGGAGATTGATTGGAGAGAGAAAGAGAAAACTATAGGAGAGAGGGAATAAAATAAATATGGAAGAAAGAGATTTGGTTATGGAGATATGTTACCATATAGATAAGAATAACTATTATAGTAATAATTAAACGAATAATAATATTAACAAATTATTAACAAC
>BQKN01062160.1:205503-220532 GCA_022839385.1 Asparagus kiusianus
ATACACACACACACACACTAATGTACTAAGTTCAGGTTTACATTAATAATAATAATAATAATAAGCAAATATTAATTTAAAAGTTTTTACCGTAATCAAATAAATTTATAATTAATAAAACTATTAAAATAAAGATACGACCAGATTTTTAAGTCATAGAAAATTCTAAAAAATCAAAAAAATACAGATACTCTTTTAAAAAATAATAATTAAATATTTTAAAATACCAAAAAATTATTTTAACTAGTATTAAAAATTCATTGTCATTACATTCTACCCCCCTTAAAACAAATTCCGTCCTCAAAATTAAAACAAAAATAATATACAAAAAACCCAAGGATAGAGATATGGAACCATATCCACATGCAGAGGAGAATGTAAAATAATAACGACGTAAGATAAGATATAAGAGCGATAGCTGAGATCCAGGATACATATAGCAGACCATAATAATAATATCATAATATAACATCTAGGCACATGCAAAATTATAAATATCAGTCAAACTAAGCATAATAGCAAAGAAGTCAACAATAAATATATAATCATAGAAAAATATAATATCAACATAATATTATTGATATAGTATCATAAGACGACACATCACAGTGTTAAAATATAATTAATAACACATAATTGGTAAAATATAACAAATATATAGTATAAAATATGACATGAAATATAAATACATAATTCAAACACTTGTCAATCACTAGAATATATGATAAAGTGTATCAACTCAACAATATAAATAATAAAGAAGATAAAAGACAAAAATCTCAACAAAATATAAATCAATCATCTGTAAGTAGATGATAACATGATAAAACACAAAAACACAAATATACAATACACATAATAGATGAATCATATAAAAGCAAAAGCAAAAGAAACATTTGAAGATTATATAAGTAAAACAAAATGGCAAAGAATCAAACATTCATATAGTTTAGACAACATATAGAGACATTAAAATAATAATAATAAAATATTTGCAACAATCATGTAGCTATATATTCATAACATTTACACAACGAACACAATATCAAAATATACCAATAGCCATTATATCATTATACCCATTAGGATAACCAAATATGGTACAAAACTATAAACCTAATATACATAAAGAATAAACATAATACAACATATGAACTGCCATGTAATACTATCCAAAACAATAATTAATTATAAACATAAACAATTAATTAAAACAGTGATACAAAGAATTTTGTATATGGAAAATTAATAAAGATAGTAATTAAAATAATTAATGAACAGACAATAAAAATATTATTAAAGTAAGACATACACAACCTGACAAAAGATAAATAACTGATAAACATAACAAAATATCTACAATGTGCAAAACCTGCATCTAAGTTGTATAAACTTATAACACTCAATTCACATCATAAAATAAACTATGAAATTACTTATGAAACGCAAATGAAATAGCTATGCTAACTAATAAACAATATAACCCAAATAACACAAATAAACTAATAAATTAAATAAATTAAAGACAACATAACAACACATATAAGAAAAATATATAACTTGATAAATAACCAAACAATAATGACAACAAAACACGTACATTGAAGGTAAAAGGTGACCTAAATTATGTGTAACACGCACCGCAAACATGTATAAGTAATATGTACATAACGTAGGATTAATAAAACAAATGCAACACAAAATAAAAACAACTACACCATAACATGACTACTAACAAAAATTGTAGCAAAAACATAATAAATACTAAATCATAATAAGTATAGCAATACACAATTTGAAACGTGTAAAACATGAGTAAGAATACACTGCATAAAATATAAAACTCACTTACTATAAAATATTTTGACTAAATATGTAACCATAATTCAATATGTAAAAACACAAAAATCAAAGCTAAACAAACACGCACATTGTAACAACATTTAATAACCTTATACACAAACTATAAAGTCATAACACCTCACACTCACACAAAAAATAACAACTCCTATTCAAAGTAACACATTTAAATCAATTCCTAGTATACTATTCATTGTAACAACATTTAAATCAATTCCTAGTATACTCAAACATTAATAAATATTATTTATCATAATGTAACACATTTATTATTATTTATTATAAAATATTCAAATTTTTGGGGTTTTACATGATGTATCTTCCGAGCTCTTGCCAGTGAATTCGTGTAGTCACTGGGATTGGTTTGTAGGGCTAAAGTGAATTCGTGTAGTCACCTTAGTCCGTGACATGGTTCGTCATATGAGCTTTGCCTGAGTTTGGACTAGGCCGAGAACGGATTGCGTGTAGTCCTCTGATCGATTCATGTAGTGGTATTGGATGCGCGTAGAGGATTTATGAATAGTCAGTTATCCGATGATATGAATGTTAGCTTTATTTTTAGATGTGGACCAGTGAGTTTTAGGATGGCTAGTACCCAGCCCGGTTATAGTGTGCAGTTAGCCTTATGATTATCATGTTTTAGTAGTGTTTCCGCATGTTGATTTTGTTGGATTTCTGGTCGCACGTCCTTTTGTCATTTCTGTTATCGTATCATTTTTCGCTTGGATTTTCGTTCACTCTATTTGTTTTGTGGGAGCTTATCGTGTGCTATGCACGCTGACGTACACCTATTTTTTCTGGTGTACGTAAGACTTAAAGGAAGAACATGTCCAGCTTAGAGACAAGGCAGAGCCAGTGTATTCTTAGCAGGAGTGCCTAGCGAACAGAGTAGAAGAAGAAACCGAAGCTTAGTCATTCATTTTAGTTTATTTTTGTAGCACTTTCCATTTCTATTTGATCAGTGTATTTTTATATTCTCCAGTATTTCATTCAGATAGTTTTGTATAAGGGCATGTTGACCCAAATATTATGTCTTGGATGATATTCACTTGTGATATAGATATTCTGTTCTGAGTTGTTTATTATATTCTCACTATCTGTGATTGGGGACCTGTGCCTTTACATTTATTTCTTGACGCTTAGCGTATTAGGTTGAGGAGAAATATTTATTTTTATTTATTCTCCTTAATCTAATACGTCATGAGCTTGTTCACGTTCCGACTCCTGGGTATTTTGGGAAGCGGGGCGTGACAATATTAAACAAGGTCTACTACAAGGCACACAAGCACATTATTATTATTATAGGTGTTATTAAAATTAGAGAAGAATATATATATATATATATATATATATATATATATATATATATATATAAGTCAGGTTCCCTTAAACTGTCATATGAACACGACTTCAAGTTAAGATTGGCTATTAGCTCTTATATATAAATCTGGATATCAAGAATGCGCATGAGCCCGCTTATATATATTTTATATTCTCCGTCCAATTCCCCATTATAAACCCCACATTTATTCATTTATTTTAAGTGATTGTGCATAAAATATTGTTTACTAACCACAAAGTTACCATGGAACAACTTCTGTAAAATTTATAAAAAAATAACCGTGACCCAAAACATGTCCAATCAAGATGCATTCATCGTCTAGTCAATGCTATTATAATATTAATAATAATCAAAAGAAACTCCTGACATCGGGATATTGATGTCGAGGGTATAGCCATGCTATGATAACATGTTTATGAATCATATTTTTTTATGGAAGTTGTCTTGATGCACAATCAACCATATTAAATGTTACTTGTTGATCAAACATAGCATCAGATGATCAAATAAGCATCAAGAGATCAAATAATATTATCATTCATCTTAACAAACAGAAAATAACTAATTAGCATAATTGTTTAGTGTAAAAGCAGGTCAAACAATTTTAATTTGACAACATAAAAATCTACAAAACTGATTTTTAGTGAGCAAAGGCCCAAACAGGTCAGAAATATAATATTAGACAGGTCGGAAATCTGAGTTATAGATCCAAACGGGTCTGGAATTTGATAAATGGTCCGAACTTTGTCAAACAGTTCTGTAATTTGAGTTATAAATCCAAACGGGTTTGGAATTTGATAATGGGTCTGAACTAGGTCAAACGGGTTTGTAATTTGGGGTTATAGATCCAAACCAGTCTAGAATTTGATAATGGGTCCGAACTGGGTCAAACGGGTCTGTAATTTAGGGTTATAGATCCAAACGAGTCTAGAATTTGATAATGGGTCCAAACTGGGTCGGGTTCGCCTTCACAAAAACCCAAAGATAATTCTTTGTAAAAATAAAAGTTTATGGGATTCAAACCCATGACCTAAGAGCTAACAACCAAGTCACCTAACTGCAACTCCAACCACTACTTTATGTAAACTGCAGTAAACAATTTAAAACTATTCTCTGCTATAGCTATAATCTTTAAAAAATAAGAAATCTTTAAAATTACTTATTATTATTATTATTATTATTATTATTATTATTATTATTATTATTATTATTATTATAACAAAACTATGCTGACTAAAATAAAATAATTTCAAAAAATAATGTAATAAAAACTATCTACAAATTAATTGTCATAACTCTAGGAGGAGAATACTAGTAATTGGATAAGGTAATTATAAAAATAAAAGAGTTTAGGTTGAAATGCTTGCATAAGGTGTCAAGATATTTCCCATAGCATCGTAATTAAAAATATATAAAAACTAACTACAATCTATTCCTCATGATTATCTACGAAGAAATACGAGTATTTAGATAAGGAGATCATGAAAATAAAAGAGTTAAAGGGTAAGAAAATACTTGCGGAGGAATAATTTGAACTCTGAACTTAGCAATCCCTATCCATTCCCTGTGCTTGAGTACCTGATCCTTTGATTTTATTTTTTCTTGGTTCTCTTTTTCTCTCTTTGTTTTTTTTTTTTAAGTTACCGTGAAGTAAAGGTAGAGGAGATGGATAGGGATTAAAGAGATAAGGTTGTTTGATAGTTAGAAATATTCTAGGATAGTGGGTTTATTTGTTAAACGTGGGATTTGGCATATCCAAAAAAAATTGATATTACAATATGTGTGAAATATAACTAAGAATGTTATTTTATAGTAAGGAGTCTAATTAGTTAATTGAGAGTGTACAAATCAGAACAGATTACAACATAAGCATAATATTTACATACACAATTTTGTTCGCAAAGGAAATTATAAGCTTCAGACCCAACTTGCAAAAAACGAAGAAACAAAGCTACTTCAAAGAGAGTTGTTTCATAAAGCATACTCGGATCAAAGAGACGGATAAATTGTTATTCACATACCCAGTATGAACACAATGTTTACATGCCCAACTTTTTCAAAAAGGAAATATTCTTCACACATACTTGTTCCCCAAAAGATAAAAAATGAAAAACAAAGCTTAATATACTCACCACCCCCAGTTTCATTAATTGTTAAGGGAATTCTTTCATATCAAGTAATCTTTGAGTTATATCAAAAAGCCCCACGCCTCTTAACATCTCTTGCAGAGCCGATTTTTGCGATCCAAAATTTTCCTTTACCGCTTTTGCCCCTAGACTATTTACCCAATTTCATAACTTACCAATGCTGACAGATGGCGGATTGAAGGGTATCCGCGTTGCTAAAAAGGTAAGAGGGTGTTTGTGTTAGTCTAAGGGATGTAGACTCAAAGCTGGAATCAAACAAATTGTTGGATAGCAGGTTTCCTAATCTGTTTTGGTAACATGATTCTTAATCTAATTTGGTAACAGGATTCTTAATTTGTTTTGGTAACAAGATTCATATCAAGTAATCTTTGAGTTATATCAAAAAGCCCCACGCCTCTTAACATCTCTTGCAGAGCCGATTTTTGCGATCCAAAATTTTCCTTTACCGCTTTTGCCCCTAGACTATTTACCCAATTTCATAACTTACCAATGTTGACAGATGGCGGATTGAAGGGTATCCGCGTTGCTAAAAAGGTAAGAGGGTGTTTGTGTTAGTCTAAGGGATGTAGACTCAAAGCTGGAATCAAACAAATTGTTGGATAGCAGGTTTCCTAATCTGTTTTGGTAACATGATTCTTAATCTAATTTGGTAACAGGATTCTTAATTTGTTTTGGTAACAAGATTCTTAATCTGCTTTGATAACATGTTATTAGGATTCCTAATCTGTTTTGTTTTTTGGTTTTAGAATTCCTAGTCTATTTTTTGTTTTAGGTTTTCTATATATATAGAACGCCTTAGAAAAGACTAGACATTAAAAAAGGATTTTGAGAGAATTCTTCAGAGAGACCTCAGAAAGATTAGATCCTATTTGTGGTCATTGTAGTCTTCTTCAATATTAATCAAAGAATTATGTGGTGTGGCCCCCGAGGGCGTAGGCATGATTGTCGAACCTCGTTAAATCTGGTGTGTTCTTTTTGTTTAATTTCCTGCAAGTTTTTATCTTTTATTCACTGTGATTTTTCCTACTTTTCTACTCTCAAACACAAGGTTCGGAAGGGCAAGGGTTCGATTTGATTATTTCGAATCCCCAACAGCTGGTATCAGAACTTCGTTCAGAAAGATTGTGAGAGAGCCATGGTAGAGGAAAGCAAATCTAAGATCACGAAGTTTGACGGTTCAGACTTCACCTACTAGAAGTCGTAGATGGAGGACTATCTATACCAGAAGGATTTGTACCGCCCGTTGATGGGCAAGGTATAAAACCCTAAAAATTTAAATATTTTGTAATAAATAATAATAAATGTGTTACATTATGATAAATTGTATTTATTAATGTTTGAGTATACTAGGAATTAATTTGAGATCAATTCAATGTATATATGTGAATATAGAAGTGATATCATGTACACGTGCACGGGCCTGAATCTGGAAAAAACGACCAGTTAAAAGTATATGTATTTTACACACTGAAACAATTGGAATTTGGAAAAACTTAAAAGATCAAAGTTGTAGACCTCTTCAAGAGCTTTCCAATAAATCTTATATAACCCCATTCTAAGGTTGGACATAAAAGTTATAGTCAAAATATCAAAGGTTGTTTTCCTAGTCAGACTAGATTTCCTGGTTCGGGTCAAACAGGTTTGTTTCGGGTTTGGCTCTATAAATACCTATGTTTGTCAAAAAAATTCTTCTCTTTTATCATATCTATGATCCCTAACATCCACCCTCTCCCCTCAAAAATTCTAGATCTTTTTCTTATGAATTTTGAGAGCTTTATGAAGCACAATACCGACACGAGGGCGAGATCTTCAACGTGTGACAAGGAAGAACGGGTTGTTTGTGCTTGTGAATTGGTTGTTATTTATTTCAGAGGCTTAGAATGATGTTTGAGGCAAGATTATCTTCATCCAAACCCATCCCCATAGTTAAATAACTAGTGCAGATAATTAATATGATGTTGAATATGTGTTTTCATTCTTTAATCTTAACCTAAGGTGTTAAAAGACAGATTTTTGATATTAAATCTTAAAATAATATTATATTAGTAATCTTTTCTTGCTGTTTATGATAGTATTATGATCATGAACATTAGGGTTATTTATAATTTTATTTATATATGAGAAATTTAAGAGATGCACTAAATGTATATTTTTTATAGAAAACTGTAGCACTTGTATAATATTTAACTGAAATTTTGAGATAGCAAATAAACTCCAAATTTAACCAAACTAGTTCCAAATAAAAGCTTTGTGTATCTTGTTTCTAAAATAGAAAATCATTCTTAAAAAGAATTTGTATAGAAAAAGATATGTTCTTTTTACTAATAATATGTCATGCAGAAATACTGTTGCACATGTATAATGTTTAACTGGAGATTTGGGATAACAAATAAACTCCAAACTGAACCAAACTTATGACATTTGAAATATGTATGAATTTAGTTTTCAAAACATAAAACCATTTGTAAAAATAGTTTTCCTAGTGAAAGATATACTCATTTTACTAACAGAAGTCCCGTCTGTTTTCCTGCTTGTTTTGTAGAGCTGTGTTGCGCCATTTTGAGATGCGTTCATGGAGTTTTGAGCCACTTGATATTATACGTATATTCATGAATATGTTGTATTATATATTTGATAATCCCAAGAAGATTATGATGAGTTTTGATTTGATCATATTCGAATTAGATATCGTTCATACACATGTTGGATGTCGTTGATGAGCACAGCTCGGTACTATATGGGATAGTGCATCGACATACCAGATATACACAGTTTATATATGACGTGGATATCGTTGATGAGCTCAGTTCACTACTACATGAGGTAGTGCGTCAATATTCTACATGTACAGGCCATTGAGTCGGATTTTAGGAGGCTTGATCTAGTCGTCCGTCCCGCACTAGGGTGCGACGAGGCTCGTGAGCCGTATTTCTAGGATATCTATTTGGTACTCCGTCCCGCACTCATGTTATGCACTAAGATCGTGATAATACTAATGAGCCATGTACACAGTTCAGAATACCTACAGGGTAGTCCGTTGCATTGAAATAATTACTTGATAGCCTAAGTATGGCAGACATCGGTTATGAATACGACCTATCACTGAACTATATACTGAGATACGTTGCTTTTAAAAGTATATAAAATTATATATTGGTATTTTATTTCTATCTTCCTAGTGATAGTGGAAGATATTATAAATATGATGTGTTGATGTCTTAATTGTTTTACTGCTTTCTTTACTTCTTAGTTGGGATCAATGATTAGAGATTCACAACTTGAGACATATGGTATATATATGAGAGTTTCCTTATTTGGATTATTTCGCTCGACATACTATGTCTCGTGTTGTAGGTTTCTAAATGTTAATCCCACTTAGATATGAGAAAAATGAATTTGGGTAGACTATGCTTAATAAATAGAGCCTTCACTCCATCTAACAGCCCTTCCCCTGGGGGCGGATGGAGGTAATCTTGCTGTAGCGCTCTGACGCTCTTGTTGTTGTCCTTTTTCTTTTCAATTACTTTTTAGGTAGTTCGGAGTTTCGATGAGCCGTAGGGTGACGGAGTTCTGGCATAGTCATCGTCGCGTATTTTTACTTGTAGAGACTCCACTATAGTTTTGAGTTTCAGAGAGCCGCAGGGTCTACCTAAGACATTTTGGGCAGATGTGGTGCATACGACAGCTTACTTGATTAATCATGGTTCATTAGTTCTATTGGATTACGAGATTCTAGAGGAGGTTTCGAGAGGCAAGAAGATCAAAATCTCACATTTAAGAGTATTCGGTTGTGCGGCATATGTTCATATCAGTAACCATGTCAGGGACAAGCTAGAGGTTAAATCACAGAAGTGCACATTCATTAGATACGGTATTGATGAGTTCGGATATCATCTTTAGGATGAGAAGAACGGGAAGATCATCAGAAGCAGGGATGTGATATTCAATGAGGAGGTGATGTACAAGAATAGGGATAGTGTCAATGATAGCCAAAGTAGTGGGAACAGTACTACAGATACAGGTGGATTCGAGTACACGGATTAGGAGGAACTTCCAGATAGGGGCGACAATGTCAATTCTGACCGAAGAACGAAGGAGGCTCCAGGTGCAGAGACGACTACCTAGGGCATGGAGCTTAGGAGGTCATTCAGGGTACCCAAACCAAATTTTAGATATCTCTCATCACTTGATTATTTGCTTTTGACAGTTAGTGGAGAACCAGAGTGCTATGAGGAGGCTATGCAAATGAGTGAATCTCAGCAGTGAGAGCATGCGATGCAAGAGGAGATGGATTCTCTACACACTAATGAGATACGGGAGTTAGTCCAGCTACCTGCACAGAAGAAAGCCTTGCATAACAAATGGATCTATCGGGTCAAGCAGGAGAGTGATGAAAACAAGAGATACAATGCCAGATTAGTCGTGAAGGGTTTCTAATAGCGAGAAGGAGTGGACTATACAGAGATATATTCCCCCATTGTGAAGCTCACAACCATCAGAGTGGTGTTGAGTCTAGTAGCTATAGAAGATCTCTACCTTAAGTAGTTAGATATGAAGACTATATTTCTTCATGGTGATTTGGATGAAAAAATCTACATGAAGCAACATGTTGGTTTCGTTGAAGAGGGAAATGAAGAGATGGTGTGTAAGCTCAAGAAGAGCTTATACGGATTAAAATAGGCCCCAGACAGTAGTACAAAAAGTTCGATAACTTTATGCAGAACAATAGCTATAGAAGATATAATTTAGATCATTGTTTCTACTTCAAGAAGTTCGAGTCCAGTTGTATCATATTATTATTGTATGTTGATGATGTGTTAGTTACAGGACCGAGTTTAGAGGAGATAAACATCTTAAAGAAGCAGTTAGCAAAGGAGTTTGCTATGAAAGATCTAGATGCAGTGAAGCAGATTCTAAGGATGCAAATTAATAGAGATAAAGCTGAAGGGATGTTGAGGTTGAGTCAAGCTGAATACGTCGAGAAGGTACTTCAGAGGTTCAACATGCAGAATGCTAAGGTTTTTGCATGCCCCTTGGAAGCCAATTCAAGCTATCTGAAAAGCAATCGCCTAAGACAAATGCAGATAGAGAGCATATGAACAGGGTGTCATATTCTTCGGCCATTGGGAGTCTCATGTATGTGATGGTTTGTACGAGGCCGGACATTACCCATGCAGTGGGAGTTGTGAGCAGGTTTGTAAGCAATTCAGGAAAGCAGCATTGGGAGACCGTGAAGTGGATACTGTGCTACTTGAGAGGGACTACGGAGAAACCACTATATTTTAGGAGGAAGGAGTTGGTACTACAGGGATACGTGGATACAGAGTTCGTCGGTGATCATAATACGAGGCGGAGTACCACAGGATATATTTACTCCTTGGCGTCGATAGCAGTGAGTTGAGCTTCATGTCTGCAGAAGATTGTAACTTTATCTATAATTGAAGCTGAGCATGTCGCAATGACTGAAGCAAGCAAGGAGATAATTTGGTTGAACGGGTACGTGAAACAGTTGGATCGGAAGTAAGGGAGAGGAGTTCTTTATTATGACAACCAGAGTACTATACATCTTTCTAAGAATCCAGTATATCATGCCATAACAAAGCACATCGATGTACGATACCTTTTTATATGCTCGCTGATTAAGGACTGGAAGTTACATCTAGAGAAGATTTTGGGGAGTCAAAATACTATGGATATGTTAACAACCATTAACAAACTAGAGTTTTGCGCAACTTCAGTTGGCCTTCATGTGTAGGAGATGAAGGTGGAGCCACACTAGGAGGATCGCCGAGATAGCCGGGTTGATGATGATTGAAGAATGGATTTTTTTTCGTGTAGGAGGATGCTTGCAAAGAAGGGAGAGTTCGGGTGAGCTCGTTGATTGTGCTTTGATCTCCAAGTGGGAAATTGTTAGTCTAAGGAATGTAGACTCAAAGCTAGAATCAAACAAATTGTTGGTTAGCAGGTTTCCTAATCTATTTTGGTAACAGGATTCTTAATCTGTTTTGGTAACAGGTTATTAGGATTCCTAATTTATTTTATTTCTGGTTTTAGAATTCCTAGTCTATTTTTGGTTTTAGGTTTTCTATATATATGGAACGCCTTAGAAGAGATTAGACATTAAAAAAAGGGTTTTAAGAGAATTCTTTAGAGAGAACTCAGAGAGATTAGATCCTATTTGTGGGCATTATAATCTTCTCCAATATTAATCAAAGAATTGTGTGGTGTGGCTCCCAAGGACGTAGGCACGATTGTCGAATCTCATTAAATCCGGTGTGTTCTTTCTTGTTTATTTTTCTGTAAGTTTTTATCTTTTATTTGTTATGATTTTTCCTACTTTCCTACTCTCAAACGCAAGGTACAGAAGGGCAAGGGTTGGATTTGATTGTTTCGGATCCCCAACAGTTTGTTTCAAATCCTATAATTTTAGGATATGGATATCACCATAGGTTTGAAATCCATAGGTTTTTTAATATAGGTTAGGATTTTTTAATATAGGTTTTTTAATATAGGTTTGTTTGATATAGGTTGGGTTTTTTAATATAGGTTGGGTTTTTTAATATAGGATATGGATATCACCCTCCTGCTGCTTAATAGCAGCTCATATAACCAAGGCCGTAAGCAAGCAGCCGTAAACAAGCAAGCTGGACATATGCAAAAGTTGTTAATGATATTGTCATAGCCGCAAATCCATATGTGACCGATCATCATAGCCGCCATCAAAAACATGCTCAGTAACAAGCTCACAAGCAACCACTAGAAAACAAACTGAATCTGAAACAAATTGAATCTGAAACAACCTAAATCTGAAACAAACTGAATCTGAAATAATTTGCAACAAGCTCACAAGCAAATAATAGAAAACAAACTGAATCTGAAACAAACATGCTCAGTAATAAGCTCACAAGCAACCATTAAAATAGACTGAATCTGAAACAACCAAGCTCACAAGCTATCAAAAACATGCTTAGTAACAAGCTATAACTCAAATAACCAAGGCTCAGACAAGCAACCATTAGAAAACTCATAATAGGACCAAGATAGGAGCTCAGATATAGATATTAAAATTAAATACATGGATTGCCTCATCTAACAATGATGTTACAATGTAGGTTGCAATTACATGAATGGATTGCCTCACCTAACATTATAAATACAATGTAGGTTGCATTCTCATCCTAGATTGCCCTACCTAGACATCATAAAATATTGTAGATTGCATTCTCATAATAGGCCCATCATCATTGCCCAAATTAAACAATACAAAGATAACAATACTAATACATAGCGTGCAATGTAGGTTGCTATCAAGTATAATATCCAACCATATTTATATAAACCTACAAAAGAACCCAAGTTATAATAAGATTGTAATTAGAATAATGAAATATGCATCATATTGGCAAATGTAGTAAAACATGCATAAAGTTACACCGCTAAGTGTTCAATTTACATAATTAGCAACATAAAGTTACACCACTAAGTGTTCAAATTACAAAATTAGTTACATCATTAAGTAGTTAAATATGCAATGAGTTTACAAAAGCAATAGGTATGTCATGTTTTCAAAAGTAGTGTAATATCAAGTTTTCAAAAGTCAAACTCATCATATGATATCATAAAATCCTTGCTCATTGATAATCTTCTCTATAGATAGCTTTTGAGCATTTTTGGTTTTGATGATCAACCTCCTAGAATCTGATTCATGGTCATACAAGTAATCAATCACTTTATCCAATGTCTCTAAAGAAAACTCATTCTCATGCGTCATTAGAACCTTTACATGGTCTCACTCCAATGTACAATGAGTTGATTTTGAATTGAGAATGACATTGTGTCAATGAAATTGCGCATGAGAGACTCATCCTCTTTAGCCTTGCTATCTTCTTCCTAAGATTTGATGTATCAATTAATGTAGAAGCTACCCCACTAGAAGTCTTCATTTTTTTAGCTTGAGTGTTGTTATTTTGCCCAATTGATTTATCGCGCTCAAGACGTAGGCTAGAGGAGAAATCAACCTCATTATCACTAAGATTGACATGATCCTCATCAACTATATCATGTTGCCTAGAGCTAAGCTTTTTAGTCATATCTTTGGTGAGATCACCCTTTACTTGGTCATCTCCCACGATATAATACAAGTTCTCATAGTGAATGAGAGGAGTGTTCAATTACTCCTTCAACCAGAGCTATTGCATTTTTTGTCCTATACAATGAAATATTACAAAATCAGTTTACTCATAATTAAATATTCAAAGTTTACTTATTTATCAAAAATATTACATGTGTCCACCTATCAAAACAATCTGAATCCATGGTGACAATCTTAGTTTATGGATCATAACCAACCCCACTCATGCTCATGATAGTGCGCATATCAAAATATTTACCCTTCAAGCACTTGACATGGTTTATGACATTCTCCTTTGTGAACTCAGTGCCACACTTCTTTTTGACCTCCTCTGTAGCTTTCCGATATGCGAGCACCTTAAAGTTTTTATCAACTTTGAGACCATCATTTGCCATCTGAGCAAGGAAGGGGATTAACACATCATCATTCTCTACAATCCATTTAGCATTAGGCACCCCTCTTATATTCTCTTTCTTGTTCAAGACTTTTGGTTACATTTTTCTTTTAGCAACTACCCACTTCTTGCTTTTGCTTGGTGAGGTAGCTTCATCCTCAAGATCAGTTGTAATTGGCCTCTTCAAAGAATGAGTCTCACTTGAGTGGGTACCAGGGGAAGTATGGATAAGTGGGTGGCCACTATTAAGAATATTCACGTATGACATGGATTGTTGAGTCATAAATGAGTAGTTCATATCATAAGGATTGTAAGATGGAAAAGAAGGTGGAGCAGTGTATTGGGTCAGAGGGAATGGTAGTGTAGTGAGTGGTGGAGGAGCCGAGAAGTATGGATAAGTGGGTGTTCTTGGTGTTCTAGGTGGAGTATCCTTGAGCTTATCACTTTCATCAAAGTCTGTCATGACTGATTGCTACAAATGAAAACATACAAATAATAGAATTCAAACCTCATGTTAGTACAATAATAGAGTACGAACATCGAAAAATAGCATTCACAAAGACCAATCATCATAGCTAAATCTAAAAAACTCAAATAACCCACAAGCATGAAAAAACTAGTCTTCAAACAAGCCAAGCAGCTCATATAACGAAGGCTGCAAACAAGCAACAAATGAAACAAACCCGCAAACAAGCAAGCTAGATATACGCAAAAATAGCATTCATAAAGATAATATACCAATTTATCCATGAGTGCAGTAATATCAACGAATACATAGAGATGGTAGACAATATATCTACGAGTATGTAATGACCATGAATTTTTGATATTAGTTAAAATATTTTTTTGGTATTTTAAAAATATTAAATTATTATTTTCAAAAGAGTATTTATATTTTCTCGATTTTCTAGAATTTTCTATGATTTAAAAATTCAATTTTATATTTATTTAATGATTTTGATAATTATAAATTAACTTGTTGTGGTAAAAACTTTTAAAATTAATATTTTTTATTATTGTTATTATTATTGTAAGTATTGTATTAATTATAATGTTTTTTTCTAATTATATTCCTATTTTTCCCTAATTATTTCGTAACTATTTTTTCCTAAACCCTAACCCTATGTATATATATATATATATATATATATATAT